>BQKN01000273.1:0-30446 GCA_022839385.1 Asparagus kiusianus
TTTTGTCTAGAATATTCCGTCGAGGATACATGATTTTCTACTAGTGCTATACCATAACACTGGCAATCAGAGGGCTATATTAAGAATTGTGACTATACAATTAATGGTATAAACCACTAGTTAGTACAATCATCTTTCACAAAATCTCTCCTCAAAACTTAAAAATGATTCAATTCCAGTTATCTCACTATTTTTTTATTTCTCTTTTTCAAACAACTCAATCTGAAAATTTTAGATACGTACACTAGTAAAAAACTTGCCATTGGCGACGGGGTATTAGCAACGGATTTGAAATCCGTTGCCAATACAAACATTAACAACGGACACAACGTCACTAATACCTTATTGCTAATGTTTGCATTGGTGACGGATTTGATCCGTCGCTAATGCTTTTTTGTCACCTATAACCATGGGCGACAGGAAAATATTGGTGACGGATCAAATCTGTCACCAATGTTTCCTGTCGCTCATGGTTATGGGTGACGAAAAAACATTGGCGATAGATTTGATCCGTCGTTAATACTTATTGGCGACCGATGCACTCTGTCACCTATAAGTATTGGCGACAAAATCTTTTCGTCGCCAATACTTTTTGGCGACAGATTCGATCTGTCGCCAATACTTATAAGTGACGGATCGAATCCGTCGCCAATACTAATATGACCATCGTAAAATTTTTAACATTAGTGATTGATTATCCCATTGTTAATGAGTGGCCCCCACAAAAATTAAGAATTATTTTAATATTTGTCCCTCAAATCTATAACATTTTAAAAATAGTCCAACAAATTATATAAATTGCTAACACATTTAGGGATGTAATAGAAATATTCATGAATTGAGTGAGTAATTTGGAAATATTGAAGATCTAACCATATTGATTAGAAAATGGTGAGAAAAGGGAAAATGATGAGAAAATGGTGAGAGACCAATGAGGAGATCATTTTTAGTTATACGTGTTACGAACATGTAACCATATTGATTTTGCTAATAATATACCAGAACTTACCATAGCTCTTTTCAATTAATTAGGAATTTTATGTTAGTTTTAAAATTTATTGTTTATTCTTTATGCTAGAAATTCGATGAGCTCTACTACTCTTGGCTTCATTTACGGATCAACTTGAGCTTACAGACATCATTAATGAATTTGAGAGGAGCTAAATGATATTTAATCACTAAAGAAATGGATGGAAATAGTTTTAATAAAGTTTTCTTGGAGTTTTTATAAGGTTAAGAGGAGAAAGAGCCATCGAAATTAAGTTAGAGAGAATATGATATCTGTTGGTAGGGTTGTGCATGGTTCGGTCCAAACCAAAAAAACCGACCGAACCAACCCGAAATTAACAATTCAGGTCAATTTTATATGTAGAGCGGTTCAGGTTGGGTTGAAAAATTTTCAACCCGAACCGATCAAACTAACAATGTTCCCATTAACCCTCAAACCCGACCCGTTCAGTTGTTCCCTCAAATATCAACACTCAAACCCTAAAATCCAGCCGCCACTCTTCCTCTTCTCAGTTCCTCTCTCTCTCTCTCTATCCCAACTCATGGCGATTATGGCCGAGCTAACCCGCCTCTTTGCCTAGCTCGTCACCAATTTTCGGCAACCCATCGCCTCAACCTCTGCCAACCCCTCCTCCTCCGATGATCCGTCAAGCGCATCTTATCTATCACTGCCTCACTCAGCTCGCAAACCCCGAGAACTAGGGTTTTGGACACCGCCCTCTCGCTCATGTGCTTCAACTCTTCTCAGGTCTCAATCTCTGCCTTCCCATCCTATGGTAAATTACAAAAAAAAATTGATATTTTTCTCTTTTTCAAGAAACCCCTAGTTTACTATGTTCAACAAAACAAACCCCAAATCAACCACATTAATTTCATCTAAATAACTAATGGAAAAATTAGGAATATCCTGGGAATATTACTTGTAATAAATTTTGGGGGTTGTTTGAATCAGTGTGGTAGATTTGAGGTTAAATTTTATATTTGTAGGGTACATTTGCAAATATGATAGACTTTGGGGGTATATAAGAACAAGTTGTAAATGTTGACAATGTTGTAAATGTTGGAAGATGTCAATTAAGATACTAGTTTAGGAACAAGTTCTTAATCCTCATGAACTGTGATTGGCTACAGGGATTTGCTACCTGTATGTCCTCATGTGCACCTGGTGAGCAAGATCCTTTGGTCTTGTTTATGATAATTAATGAGAATTTTGGTTCTGTTATATCTAGTATTGCATACAAATTTTGGAAGTTATTAAAAATTTCTTCCTTCCTTTTTTGCTTTACTATGGCAGATTCTCATGAGTGCTACTATTGATGCTGAGCGGTTCTCTCAGTACTTTGGTGGGTGCCCTATTATTCAGGTCCCATGATTTACCCATCCGGTAAGAACTGGAACGTTCTTCTGAAATACTTATTTATGCTCGAACAAACTTATGTTATTTAGAAGTTTGAATGTTATTTCGGTATGTGGAGATCGTCACCACCATCCCCACCATCGGTAGTCTCATATCCTCTGCTCCTGATCTTGCTTGAATTGAGATAGTAAAAAAAAATTCTTTTTCTAATTTAAGTCGCAGATTTTTATGCAAGAGCCTAGGTAACTTGAGATCTGAATTCAGTGCGATGTTGTGTTTTTGGGATCTTTGTGTTTTTGGGAGATAGTAAAAAGAGTTTCATTCAAATTATTATATTTGTCTCTAGTATCCATTAAAATTATGTTGATATATTTCTATTCTACTTTGAAATGTAGTTATAATAACAAGAAATGCGCTCTTGAGGATTTTCAGACAGTTCTCGTTTGGTCATTCCTAATGTTTGTCAAAAGTTATTGAAGCTTCATAAGAAAAAGATAATATAATGACTTATTATGATGATATTGTCTTCCAGCTATTTTTTCTATTAATTTCTCATTTGTGCATACACAGAAATCTGGAATAGATGTGCGACTCTGTGATGTTGGTGATGCAATCCAAGAGGTTATGGAATCATATGAGCTTGAAATTAATAGGAAAGTTTTCTAAGGTACAAAATTTTATCTGATTTTCTTAAAAAAAATTATGATATATATAATATAACATGGCGATAGTAATATTAATCTCTTAGCAACTATGAAAATGCAAAGGCTTAGAGGGTTTTCTTGGAAGGCATACCCTGAATATACTGAGTCCCTTAGCGATAAGAAATTCACAAAGATTGGATTGTTGGAGCAGTTAAATACAACATGGGATAATTTGGATTAGTTGTGGTACACAACATAGTGAGTATCTAATATATTATCTTTTTTTCTTTTTGGCTTACTTCAGTACCCCAAAGTTTTACCTATTCTTTCACTTTGATACCCCCAAAGCATTTCTTAACGCTTCTATACTCTAAGGTTTCGATCTTTATTTCACATTGATACCCCCATCCACATTTTATTAGATTTTCTATTAAATTTATACCATATATCTAGCACGTGATACCCCATCCACTGCTATTAGGAACATTTGGTTGTGTGAACCTCTGGCATCTGAGTAAAATGAACCTAAATGTATTTATTATGATTTTTTCGGAATATATATACTCTTATGGTGGGTGGTAATCTTTTCAGGTTAGAAGAGGTACTCCCGTAGGGAGCAGCAGTATAATACGATGTTCTAATGCAGACGATGTTGATAACATGGATGCTGACAATGACGATGACGAGGAGTGAGTGAGACTTGTTCATATATTTATGTAGTTTTAGATAGTGTTAAGACATGTTGTGACTTTTGAATTTTACCTATATGTAATATATTTGTGATTTTATTGCATAGTGAATGAATATTGTTTGAGCATGCGAGATGCGTTGTGATTGTGATTATATGATGAGCATTGATCGATATTATGGATTGATGGATGATGATGGATGAGTATTCATTTGGATTGGGAATAGATATAATGGTTGATTTTATGATATATTGTTAAATATTATCATTAGATTGATGTTGATACAAGCTATATGTGTATTCTCATATGGGAGGTTACCAAAAAATTAAATTTTTTTAATAAATATGTATATTGATGACGGATTACCCCGTCGCTAATACACATTGGTGACGTGGGTCTTTCCGTCGCTAATACTTATTGGCGATGAGGCAATCTGTCACAAATATTTTAAACATTGGCGACGGACTGCCCCATCGCCAATGAGTATTAGCGACGGAAAGACCCCCGTCATCAAAGAATTTCGTCGCTAATAAACGTCCGTCACCAATAAGTATTGGCGATGGGGGAACCCATCGCCAATACGTATTAGCGAGGGATTTATTGGCGACGAATCTATTTCCATCACTAATGTGTATTGGTGACGGATTTTGGGGCATTGGTGATGGATTTCCCCATCGCCAATGCCCAGTTTTTTACTAGTGGTAAATGAATATTTAACAAAGCAAATACAGTTTCCTTTTGTCCCTCTAAAGTAAATAAAGACGTTGAAAATTAAGAGAAAATATTTATTCAAGAAATCACTTTGATGCGACTTTCTATTTCCAATTCTTTTTTTATAAACAATTAACTAAAAGTTGTGGTGGTAGCTAATGTCGCATCTTGACATTTGTGTTCTATTTGATTTTGGTGAAAAGAGAATAACGGAAAGCAAATATTTTAACTAAAATAGCAAGAAGAGAAATTTTCAATTCACTTTCCGTCCACTTTACATTCACTTCTTTAGAAATTTTCAATTCACTTTTGATTAAGTGTTTAACAATTTACAATTGCCAGAAAAGAAAAAATTGTGTCTAAGCCCCAAATTAAGAATTCTTATGTGACCATGCCCATTGACTTTTTTGCCATGTATTTTGGCCCTTTGGCCCAAATTCTTATATGAAAAACTCTTTTTTTGTTTTTATCCCCAAAATACTCTAACCTTAAACCTCTCATCTCTTTTTTTGATAGACCTATGAATTATTTTCCTCCTTCTCCTCCATATTCTCTTAAACGATTATCTTTTTCATCACAACATTCACTATTGCATCATCCTTCTCTTTCTTATTATCTTTTTCAATGACATGTCAATTTCTTTATCATTTTCATCTTTTCCTCCTCTTTGTCGTTTCCATCTCTTCTCTTCCTACTCCTACGACCACTGCCATATCACTCAAAAATTGCATCCTTTGACTAATATAGTCATCTTTTAAAGTCACATCGAAGTTAATACTTGGTAGGTAAAGTTAACTTATAAGACTTACAATCATGATCTAACAATTAATTGTCGTGCAAATATGCAGAAGCATGCTCTCTCACCAAACAAGTCGTAAGCACGGGAGAATAATAACCAATCACACACGAGTATAATCCAAAACCAAAATACGACAGATCAATCACAAACACAGAGATATACGTGGTTCGGTAATTTGCTTACGTCCACGGGGAGAGGATGGGCAGATTACACTAAATCAAGGAGAGTACTAAGGGTTACAATCTCACAAAACTCACAAACTAACCCTCAACCAAAGCTCTCAACTTGCTCATAATATCTCCCTCTCACAATGCTCAAAAATCTCTCTAATATCTGATTACAACTCTCCTCTTTTTAATGATCCTAATCTCTTCTAAGGCGTTCCATATATATAGAAAACCTAAAACCAAAATAGACTAGAAATTTTAAAACAAAAAACAAAACAAATTAGAAATCCTAATAACCTGTTATCAAAACAGATTAAGAATCATGTTACCAAAATAGATTAGGAATCCTAATAACATGTTACCAAAACAGATTAGGAACCTACTATCTAATAACTCGCTACCTCGGCGAAGTATTCCAAAAACTGAGCCGACGCCAACATGAGCACCAATGCGTCGTCTCACCAAATTTGGTTGCACCAATGTGGTTGCCTACGTACCCCCTCTCCCAAGGGATCAAACCGCTCGTAGTTCATCCAAATGGCCATCAACGGCCTTAACAATCATGAATGTGCAATAAGTTTTGATAATGATCAAACTTGTTGTTCGGAACCACCTTAGTGAGCATATCCATCGGATTATCATTCGTGTGGACCTTCACAATCTCCACATCGTCATCTTCAAGAACATCTCGAACGAAGTGATAACGAACATCAATGTGCTTCGTCCTCGAATAGAAAACTTGATTCTTCACCAAATAGATAGCACTCATATTATCACAATGAATAATGACAGACCACTGTGATATACTAAGTTCCTCCAAAAGTCCTTGAAGCTAAATAGCCTCCTTCACAGCCTCTATTATCGCCATATATTCTGCCTCTATCATAGACAAAGCCACCATAGATTGTAAGGTGCATCTCCAACACACTGACGCACGGGTCAAAGTAAATACATACCCCGTAGTAGACCGACGTTTACCTAAATCTTCAGCATAATCCGAATCAACATAACCAATACACAACTGCCCACCTCTAATGTCCCGCTCAAAAACTAAACCAATATTGAAAGTATCTCGAATGTATCTCAAAATCTATCTCACAACGTCCTAATGACCCACTCCTAGATCGTGCATGTATCTCGAAACCATGCTCTCCGCCTGTGACAAATCTGGCCTCATACATACCATCGTGTACATCAAACTTCCAACCGTACTCGCATATAGAGTCTTCGACATCAACTCTCTATCTTCAACTGTCTTCGGTGAAAGATCTGCTGAAAGCTTCAAATGGGCTCCCAAAGATACACTAACCGACTTCGCATCCATGCTAACATAAAATTGCTATAGAACCTTCTTCAAATAAACCACCTATATCAAACAAATTCTATCATTATCTTTCTCTCTGCTAATTTCCATCTCCAAAATGCACTTAGCCTCACCTAAATCTTTCATCTCAAACTCCTTTCAAAGTTGTGTCTTCAACTCATCTATAAAAGACCTGGAAATGGAGGCAACCAACATGTCATCAACATAGAGCAATAAATAGATGTATGCACCTTCTTTCAACTTGCAAAAATACATACAAGGATCAAACTGGCTCTGAGTGTACGAATGACCAAGCATAAAACCATCGAATCGTCTATACCACTGTCGAGGAGAATGCTTCAAACCGTATAGTGATTTCTTCAACCTACAAACCACGTTTTCCTTCCCTATAGGTCGGAATCCCAATGGCTGAGTCATATATATATTTTTATCAAGATCATCATGAAGAAATACTATCTTCACGTTCAACTGATCTAACTCTAATTCATATTGTGCCATCAAAGCTAGCAAAATCCGAATCGAAGAATGCTTCACCACCGGAGAGAAAACCTTATTATAATCAATACATTCCTCCTGTGCATAGCCCTTCGCAACTAACCTAGCCTTAAACCTTAATGGAGTACCCTCAATGCTCTCCTTCTTCACGTATACCCACTTGCAACCAATTGCCTTCCGCCCTTTTGGAAGCTTAATAAGCTCCCATGTATTGTTCTTGTGAAGAGAGTCCATCTCCTCCTGCATAGCCACCTATCACAAATCAGCCTCCGAACTCTACTCGACCTCTCTGAATATAGTAGGCACCAACTCATCGATACTCTCTACCGTAAGTGGATATGAAACTACTGTATCGATATACCATGCTGGAATCCGTATGTCTCTCATCTGTCTCCGAACCATAATAGAATCCTGAACCTGAGCCGTCGGTCTCTGATCCTACACAACTGTACCTGTATCCTCCTCGTCGTCATTGTGCTTTCCTAGCATCACCTCAGTCGGTACTCTAATGGATACTGTACCATCTGGACAATGTGGAGCTGCATCAATCTCCACCACCTGTGATATTTCCTCCGTCAGGTCTCTCTTCACCTGATGAGAGCTGGAAAGTTCAAGATAGAAGCCTCATCGATCGTGACGTCTCTACTCAACATAATTTTCCTATCAACTGGATCCTAAATCTTGTATCTCTTGACACCGTGCTTGAATCCTACAAATATAGCCTTCGTAACTCGAGTTTCCAACTTACCAGTCTTCACATGATAGTATGCAGAGCACCCAAATACCTTGAGATGGTTATAATCGTGTGCTGACTCTCCCGACCATATCTCCATAGGGGTCTTCCCCTCCATCGCAGATAAAGGCAGCCTGTTAATGAGGTGACTCACATATGAAAGTGCCTCAGCCCAAAAGATTTTCTCCAAACTACTATGCTCTAACAAACATCGTATCTTCTCTAACAAAAACTGATTTAACCTCTCTGCCACCCCATTCTATTGTAGTGTATGACTAACTGTGAAGTAGCTCTCTATGCCCTCGTCTCGACATAGCTGCTAAAAGGGGTCTGATGTGTACTCATCACCGTTATCGGATCGTAACGTCTTAATCTTTTTCCCAGTCTATAGTTCCAACCTCTTCTTCCATTCCACAAATATATCTAGGACTTCACTCTTCTTCACTATGGTGTACACCCAATAATGTCTAGAATAGTCATTAACAAAGGTGACGAACTAATGTCTACCACCAAGTGCTGCAGTCTTGGTATGACCCAAAATATCTGTGTGCACATAATCCATGATGCTCCTCGTCCTATGAATGGTTGTCCCAAACTTCACATTTGTCTTCTTGCCAAGAACACAATGCTCACAGGACTCAACTTTTCCACTCTTGACTCCCTTCAATAGCCCCTGCTTGCACAGCACCTGCAGTGACTTCTCTCCTGTGTGCCCTAATCTGTAATGCCAAAGTCTGTTAATGTCCGCCTCTGAAATAGCTGAAGTAACCTGGCCAATCACGGTTCTCCCCTTCAAATAATACAAGTTCTGACTGCGGACTCCCTTCGCCACCATCAAAGATCCCTTAGTAATCTTTGTTGCAGCATCCTCAAATGTCACATTAAATCCCTTCGCCTCCAAAGCTCCAACTAAGATAAGATTTTTTTTCAACTAAGGAACAAATCTCACCTCGTTCAATTCACAGACTATTCCATCGTGCATCCGAATCCTTACCGTACCTATCCCACAAATACCACAGGATTGATCATTTCCCATCACAACAACACCCCCATCAAGCCTCTCAAATGATAAAAACCAATCTTGCCTAGGAGTCACATGATAAGTAGTGCCAGAAATAAGCATCTAATCTGATCACATCCGGAGTAATCAATAAAGAAAACCTCGAATCATCAGAATCATCGCCTTTCGTGATATTCACCTCATTAGCCTTCGGGCCCTTCTTCTTACTATTCTTCTTCTCCTTGATGTTTGGACAGTCTCTCTTCTAATGTCCCTGGTCCTTGCAGAATGTACATTGGTTCTTTCCTAGCTGGTGATGACCTCTTGACTTTGACCTTCCTCTATTACTACTTTTTGGATATAGGCTTCAACCTCTCGTCGACAAGGCCTCTACTTAAG
The DNA here is from genome assembly GCA_022839385.1 of Asparagus kiusianus. NCBI lineage: Eukaryota > Viridiplantae > Streptophyta > Magnoliopsida > Asparagales > Asparagaceae > Asparagus > Asparagus kiusianus. The sequence continues at coordinate 9,327 of BQKN01000273.1, forward strand.
TACTAGCGCGGGAAGCCTCTTTGTCTTTCCTCCTCAAATCATAGTTTGTCAAAGCATTAATAACTTCACTATGGATGATAGAAGACCTCCTATTGAACAAAGTGAGCACGAATGTATCATACTCCTTATCCGATAAGGAGCCCAACAAAATAATCACATTGTACTCATTTGATATATTCTCATCAACATTCGTCAAGTCTAACAACAACTTAGTGTAGTTGTTCACATGAGCTGCTAGTGAGGTGCTCCTAGGTATCTAAAATCTGAATAACCTGCGTAGCAAATATAATCTGTTCTCAATACTTTTCGTAAGGTACTTATTATTGAGAATTTCCCATATATTCATTGTAGACGTCACCCTAATCACATCATACTTTAATTCATATTCCAAACAAGATCTGATCACCCACAAGCGTTCCTATTCATCTTTTTTCATATCGCTTCTTCATATTTTGGTGGTCTCTCTTGGACCATGATGATCTCCTCTAAATTCTGAGCATTGAGCGTATCTTAAACGTCGCTCATCCACAAACCAAAGTTGATCTTACCGTCATACTTCATCATACTAATTTTGGTGTTTTGAAAACCAACTTGGACTATATATGCTATCTTGCTGCTTTCACCAACTTCTTCATCCATATTCGTAAACTCTAAATTGTAAAGAGAGATTCAAACTTTGAAAGGAATAAAAAATTATCTAACTGAACCCTAGATTGGATTCCAAATAGAACTCCTAACCACACAAGGAAAGCGAAATCTCCAATGGAAACTTCAAATCCTATCTCCACCGAAGCCTAGAACTCCAAGAACCAAGCTTCCACGATGAATCTTCCTCCACACACGAGCACAATCCAAAACTAAAATACGACAGATCAATCACAAACACAAAGATATACGTGGTTTGATAGTTTGCCTACGTCCATGGGGAGAGGATGGAGAGATTCTACTAAATCAAGGAGAGTACAAAGGGTTACAATCTCACAAAACTCACAAACTAACCCTCAACTAAAACTCTCAACTTACTCACAATATCTCCCTCTCACAATGCTCAAAAGTCTATCTGACCTCTGATTATAACTCTCCTCTTTTTGATGATCCTAATCTATTCTAAGTCGTTCCATATATATAGAAAACCTAAACCAAAACAGACTAGGAAATCAAAACCCAAAACAAAACAAATTAGGAATTCTAATAACCTGTTACCAAAACAGATTAAGAATCATGTTACCAAAATAAATTAGGAATCCTAATAACCTGTTACCAAAACAGATTAAGAACCAGCTATCCAGTAATTATATATAGAAAACCTAAAACCAAAACAGACTAGGAATTCTAAAACCAAAAATAAAACAAATTAGGAATCCTAATAATCTGTTACCAAAACAGATTAAGAATCATATTACCAAAATAGATTGGGAATCCTAATAACATGTTCCTAAAACAGATTAGGAACCTGCTATCCAACATTAATGTAACATGTAAGATCATATCTAACAATTTTTAAACATTTACATCAATTTTAAAAGGTAAATGTTAACTTTATACCTCATATGTTAACATTTGACCTCATGTGTTAACTTTCATTATTAGATGTTAACTTTAACCTCATTATTAACTTTAGACCTCATGTCAATTTTAATTGTTAGACGTTAACTATAAGGTTTGGATGTTAAAGATGTTAACTTTCTCTGTTAAATATTAACTTCAGTATGAATTTAGAAAATAGTTATTTTATCCAATGAATACGACTTTAAGAGATGATGTAACAATTATGAAAGAACGAGAAAGTGGAAAATGGAGGATGAAAGAGAAGGATGGCAATAAAATGGAAGAGGAGGGAAGGGAAGAAAGGTGACTGGAGATGGATTAGAGGAGAGAAGATGGAGGTGGATGAGCGAAGGAGGAAGGATGGAGGGTGGGGAAGCAAAAAAGAGGGATGATGATGGAGTAAACATGGAAGAAAGAGAAGTGAGGAAAATAAAGTTGGATGAAGAAGTGAAGAGGAAGGAGGATGAGCGGAAAAAAGAGGAGAGCGGAGGTGGAATGGAGGAGAAGGGAGGAGGATAATGGTAGGGGAGAAGGGAGAAAGAGAGTAGGTTGAGTGGAGAAAGAGAGAATAGAAGAGGATGAATAAAATTAGATGTATTTTAGGAAAGTGAGAAAAATATGAGTTGGGTTGAGACATTTTCACATGAAAATTTAAATCAACAGGCTAAAACACGAGGCTAAAAGTCAATAAACTTGGTCACATAAGGGTTCACCTAGACACAATTTTTCCCAAAAGAGAGAGAAAATAGAAAAATAGAAATGATGTGACTTTGTAATGCTCGTTTAAAAACATCGTTTATAAGCAAATAATACATTTAACACCTGTGGGCCGTTCGCTCGCTCCTTCTCCTCGTGAGGTGGATAAACCATTCTCCACCATCCATCCAAAATCAAGACTGACCATGAAGAAAAATTCCTTAAGGACCCAAAATATGGGACCAATATGGGGGGACAAGTGTGGTGTCCCTCTCCTATTGGATAATGAGTTGGTCATCATTAATGATGGTCAACTTATTATCCAATAGGAGGGGGACACCACACTTGTCCCCCCCTATTGGTCCCATATTTTAGGTCCCTGTAGCAAAGCTCGACCATGAAAGTACACGTGGAACTCTCTCGGACCTCGAGACCACGTGAAGCATAGCGACATTCTCATAGGTGCCGACCACGAATCTCAAAGCATTATGCTTTGGTTTGATAAAGTATTCATATAAACTAATTAGTTAATTAATTGAGCAGGAATTAAGGGGTTTGGTGGTTCCCAAAGCAAAGCCAAAAGTTATTCCCTAATCCCTAAACTTATCCCTGGTATTAAGTGATGCTGCTGCTGATCCTGTATACTCGGAGGGGAACATACGCTAAATTGGAAGATTGTGAAAAAAAAAAAAGAAAAAGAAAAAATTGATTTTGTTTGCATTTGGAACTAGCACTTTTCTTGTGTACTCGTTAGTTAAGAAATGTTACGAGGGACCACTTTCGTTTATTGTTTTTTTTAATGTACATGTAGGATTTCTAATATATCATTATTGCACGAAGATAGCGTGGAAATCAATAACTACTGGTTGGGCTCGCCCGGGATCACCCATCAGGGCGAGTTAGCGCGCAATGATTGCGAGTGATAAGACAAGCGTCGACAAGGGAAGTGACATTTTATCTGCTTCACTTGGATATTAAGTTTCTAAATATTTGATGGCGAGAATTATGGAAATGTAAAGAAAATGAGGAGCGCGACGCGTGGAATTTGGACTTTATCCGTTTTACCCCTCCTACAAGGTGTTGGGAATTAGAGAAGAGGAGATAATTTTTGCTCAATTATTCATCAACTAAAAGTGTATTTATATAGGCTTACAAAACAACTTAATCACCATAAAAATCTGAGCTAATTTCAGATTTATTAGCCACTACTCAACTAACAAAATAACAACTAAAGGCAAAGTCAACTTTGAATCAGTCTTCAACACTCCCCATTGATTCAAAGTTTCTTGTCATTCCTCTTGAATCTTCATAGAGCACTTCTCTCCATAATCTTGTAAAGCACTTCTCTTCACTTTATGATGTACTTCTCATCTCAATCTTGTTGATGCATATAATCACCAACATTCTCTTAAAGGAGCACTTCTCTCCACAAGCACTTGTCTCAATCTCTCCATAGTGCACTTCTCACCATGATTCCTAGAATAAAATTTCTTCTTCAACTGCTTATGCTATGTTTGCTTGTTCTTCACTATTATATCGACAATATTTTTGGATATGACCGAATCTCTTGCATTTGTGACATTGAGGTTTTCCTTTATGCCAACAATCCTTCTCTTCATGGCCAAGTTTTTTACAATGGTTGCATTGGACGCCTTTGCCTTTCCCTTTTGAAGATGAAGTCTTGGCAAATAAGGCTTCTTCAATTTTTTTAACCATTTTCTTCATTCCTCATCGCTCTCCTTTGGTCTACGGCATTGAGGGCATTGATTAAATCCACTAGAGTTATTTTGGATAGGTCTTTGGAATCTTCAAGTGAGGAAATTTTGGACTCATACCTTTCGGGAACAGTCACTAAAATCTTATCAACCACTCTTTCATTTGAAAATGTTTCACCATGCAATCTAATTTGATTGACAATAGCCATAAACTTACCGACATACTCTTTGATGGTCTCACCTTTCTTCATCTTTTGCATCTCAAATTCCCTTTTGAGATTTAGAATTCGCATCAATTTTGTTTGACCGTTGCCTTCGAACTCTTCCTTTAGCATCTCCCACGCCTCCTTTGGTGATTCACAAGTCATTATACTTGTGAAGATTCCGTCCGACACGGCTGAATGAATACAAGAGAGGGCTTTTGGCTTCTTTGCTTTTTCTTCGTCATGCTTCTTGATTTGTTTTAGGTTTGGATTTTGTGGAAGAGGGGTCGGCTCATAGTCACTCTCAACAACTTCCCATAAACTCAAAGCTTTCAAGTGGGATTTCATCTTGATAGCCCAAGATTGATAATTGTCTTCATTGAGGATGGGGTATGGAAGCGAAAAATTGTTGGATGCCATTAAGAAACAAATGTTGATCACTCTTTTTTTTTATCCTCACAAAAAAATCAGAGACAGATGGATCAGATGGCAAAGAAGTTTGTTGTATTTCAATCAGAAGCAGAAATGAAAAGGCATAATACAATTGAACATGGTGGCCACATGTCTCGATCGAAGCGAAATGCTGCACTTCAGATACTAACTAGCTTCAGATATCGGCGGAGTAATGATCAAGATCAGGGGCAGGAAAGAAGACAAGGTTTTCATCCCGATCCATCAAGCAACAAATTATCAATTGCGATTCAAGCTAGCTTGGAAACAACAGCTGCAGATTATTCTATTGCTCAACCAGGCTCTGATACCATGTTGGGAATTAGAGGAGAAGAGGAGATAATTTTTGCTCAATTATTCATCAACTAAAAGTGCCTTTATATAGGCTTACAAAACAACTTAATCACCATAAAAATCTAAACTAATTTCAGATTTATTAGCCACTACTCCACTAACAAAATAACAACTAAAGACAAAGTCAACTTTGAATCAGTCTTCAACACAAGGCACCATGGTAAGAAGTTAAAAAAAATAAATAAAAGGTCCCACTTGCCAAAATTTGAACACTATAGGGATTCAAATCTCTTTGATCTTTGTTTAAGGGTCTGTTTTGCAAACCACTAAAACTGGGCAGGTTTAAACTAGATGTAGTTTTAGTATAGTTTTGTGTTTGGGAAAAATTACGCCAGAGTTGTCACTTGTCAGAACTTATTTTAGTTTGTTTTTCAGCCTCTTAACCAGACTAGAATTGAATCAACCCTACCTGGTTCAATTTTGGCCTAGTTAACAATAAAAGTAGGCTGACTTGATTTTTATCAATTTGTCAAATAGGCTCCAAGGTTACTCATGCTCTAGGTTGGACTAAATTGTACTTTCCATTGAAAGTAAATGCTTTTTTGATATTATTCTACCAGATATGAAGATTTGAGGGACCAATTTCAGAATAATTGGTGAATTGGTTTTAAAATATAAGAAGATTTAGAAGACTGGTTTTAAAATATGAAATAGTCTAATTTCAAAACACTTAAAACATTTGAGAGACTAATTTTAAAATATGAATAGCTTAGGGACTAATTTTAAAATATGAAGATTTAATGGACTAATTCAAAATAGGAAAGAGTTGAGGGACCAATATGGAAAAACCCTTATAAATTTATCACCTTTGAATTTCAACAACATATGTTGCCTCTGATTCATCATTACTTTTTGGGTGGTGCTATAGGGACCAAAAAATATGGGACCCTACATGGGACAAGTGAGATGTCGGCTCCTTGTCCCATGATGCACAGTTCATGAACAGTGCATAATGGGACAGGGAGCCGACATCTCACCTGTCCCATGTAGGGTCACATATTTTTTGGTCCCTAAGGCATCTGTCTTACTTTATTCTCTCGTCATTAGTCATCCTACGAAGAGTTATTTATTATATTAAGAATAAAGAAAAGGTACGTCACTATATTTTATAGATTTTTAATAGGAATGCCTAATACAAGTCTTATATCTTCTATCTTGTTTTTTATATAACACTAGTTGAGATGCACGTGGTTAAATATCAAAAAATATTTTTTATATTTATTTTATTACTTTAAGTAAGTGAGATTTATCTTGAATTCAAATATGTATAATTGAATTATAAGATTTATTAGTATTTTATTTAAATATTAATAAAAATAAATATAATGGATTTTAAGCTAAACTTGGATGAATATATGTAACTGAGATATTGTAATAGTTATTATGAATTATAGTTATAGTAATAAAGAAAATATTTTAAAAACTTTAAGTTTATTCAAATATTTTTTGACTCAAAAAGCTAAGATAATTGTTTTATTTACTACAAACTTATAAATTCTTTTTCTTCTAAGAATTTTAAATTGATCAACCACCACCAACACCTAACAAGTAACAGGAACTTTTGAATATTGAAGTTTGTGACAACCCCAAGCAAAATCATTACAACAGTAATTCTTTACTAATTGGTTAAAGAGGTCACATTTATATCATAAATGTTAGATCACATGTTGTGCTAGTTATCAGGAAGAGTATTTTACGTCTAGCTGACAATATATCCATTCACAGGATCAATAAAAGTAGATTTTTATCAATTGCCTCTCACGAAATGCAGGATCATATCCATAGACAATAATAAACTATAGTAAAATAGTTAAATATCAAAGAGTAATTTTATGTGATGTAAGCAATCACATAAGCATACAAAACTACTAACAACTTTGCATAAAAATGCCTTATAAAAATTCATAAGTGTAATAAAAAATTAAGTTGTTATATAAAATGATTAAAAAATATTATTCTTAAAAATTTCTAATTGAACCAAGATCAATCTTTATACACCTTTATCTTTTTTCTGGGCAACTCTAGAGTAGCATCTTCATCATCTAAGTCGATTGTAATATTACGCTGGAGTTGAATTTCTTGTGCTATTATATTGCCTTCACCTCATTCATCTTTTATCTTTTCATCTAACTTCACCAAGAATTTGAATGCTTTTCCGATGTTCAAAACAATTTTTTAGAAATATAGACTCTGATTATTTTTCTGTTAAAATGAGAACAGATGTTATATTAATACTTATGAATTTTTTTATTTTCTAATTTATTACTTGAATAGAGTTATGAATTACCTCTTTCTTTTCTGTAATGAATTTTTTTGTTTTGCATCCAATAAGAGTTTCGGATGCGTCAAAGAGTGTTACTCTTGCATTATTCGTGCCATTTTCCATAAGAATCTTAACTAAGTACCTGTATTTTTCATTGTTAATTTCTAAATACAGTTAGTATTGTATTTTAATTTGTTCATGTCATAAAAAAAGATATATTACTTAACCTTGGTACTGGGTCATCAATGATTCTGCGACATTTGTCATTCAGACACTCTTTACTAACATCTTTATCAACCTTCTTGTCACAGCCTTTGCAAGCATAGAACCACGGCTCGAGCCTATTTAAAATAGTAGTTATCTTTGCCTTAAATGTGCAATACCGTGCCTGTATATTAATAAAGTTTAGTTAGATTTAAATTTGTAGATAAGAATATGTATATAATATTGTACCTGTATAAAATTCTGTGACGTATGCATAATATCACTAATATGAATTTCCATGTCATTTTTAAAAAGCATAGATGGAGATCCTTTTGCTTTTGCAGCTTCTTCCAATTGAAACCTGCATATTAGATTAAAATATAATACTATTTCATTATTGGGTTATATGAAAGTATGCTTGTTCTGCTTACCATTCCCTTAATTCGCTAGCTAGTTCTATTTTTGGGTTGATACATAATGTTGAAATACTTTGCGACGATATGCTTGTATCCCCTGCAAAAATGAGAAAATTATAGGATTAATTTTATGTTTAGCTATCTTTAATAAGAATTTCAGCAGTAATTTATGTACCTTGATATATAGAGATTTTAAAATCTAATAATGCTATTACATGCTTATATTTAATTTCTGCTTCAAGAATTGATCCTTCATTTGTAGCCAAATCTCCAAATAAAGTTGCACACATTGGCATTCCACTACATATGAAAAAAAGAACGTTAATCCTTTTTGTTTCTTATGATATTGGAAATAAGTAACATGAATATACCTTATATCCATAAGCGTGATTTCCCTCCTAGTGGCTGGTTTGTTGTATCTTGTAATATATTTGATCGCCGGCTTCATATTAGTTGTTATTGCAAGAATATCTGCAAGTGATTTGATAAAAAGATTATGATTCTGTAGATTAATGTCTCATTTTGTATTGAAGATTAAAGTAAGAAATTTATAAGTACTTACTAATTTTTGTTGCATCTTTCATGGAAAATGCTTCTTCAAATGAGACAAAGTTGTTAAATATGTTCTCCAAGTGGAATCCTGTTGGTGCTTCTTTGATCGATACGTTTTTGTTAATACTAATTCAAGTGACTTGTGGATACTTGGAAAAGATGGGTTTATTCCTTTCACTTCTCCATTCGAAATGAAAATAATTTAATTTTTTTGAAGCATATCTATAAACTTTTCGATAGTCTCTTCGTACATTACTCGTTGTATTTTGTTACCCTACAAATATTATTAAGATAAGAGATCAATTGATGGAAAATATAATTAATTAATAGTAAGCTATATATTATATTTTAATTAGTTATATGTAAATAGAAAACAACATAGAAAGTCATTCTGAAAGTTGTTGGGGTTTTAATGAAATTATCGAATATATAAATAGGTTTAGCAATATTCATATGATCAAACGTGACATTGTGCAAGAAATATAATACAAAGAATAAATTTATTTTACCTGATGTTTGCGCCAGGAACAAGTTTTGTTGTAGAATTCATTATAACTGTTTATCGATTACAATAAATACAATAGAGTTAGCTTCATACTTTGTAAAACTGCTCTTTACAATAAAAATCAAATAACAAGCTCCTTAGAAACAAATGCAGGATCGTTGTTTGGATTGCTGCTTACGCGGGATCTTTGCCTGTGTCGGGGGTGCGTTAGCCCGTGGACCACCAAATCACAGATTCTGGTTGAATCGTGAAGATTTTGGGGATTCTTTCTTCGTTTATCGAAGTAAGAATTTAAAGCGAATATCTTATCGATGTAAGATGTTCACTCTTCTAAAGATCAAGTCAGAGCTTAGATCTCTAGGAATCGCCAAAAGCTTCTTGAGGATGTTTGTGAAGAATGAAGACTCTCTCTCTTGCTCCAATTCACCAAAAGCTTAAGTCTCTCTGTCTTAATTGCTCTCCTTGCCTGGATCTCTATCAATGATGGCCCTAGGGGGTATTTATAGCCTCCTTGGATGATAACTAAAAAAAATAACCGATCAGCAACTACCCCTTTGGGCGCGGCAGCCAGGGGTGACGCGACTGAAGAAGTGACTTTGGCGCGGCAGTCATAGGTGACGCGGCTGAAGAAATTCCTTTGGCGCGGCAGTCGCCGCTGGCGCGGTCAAAAGAGTGGTTACCCTCTCGTTTGTAACCGCCATCCCATGATTTTAAACTCCTTAAATGCCACGATTTTTATGGGTAGTGGGCATGATTTTCGCTTGTAACTGCTTCCCCCATGTCATAAGTGATCTTCAGCAGTTAATAAGCCATGTGGGTCACACAAAACTCAAGAAAACTATCAAAAATGATATTTCTAGCTTCTCAGTGTGCGCGGCAGTGTACGGTGACGCGCATTGCCGCGGCAGTTAATACTGCCGCGCACCTCTCGGGTATTTTAGCTCTAACTTCTTCATCCGATGTCGGAATAATGTGATCCAAGATGTGTTGGAAAGCTGACGAAGAGATCTACAACTTTTTTCTTTAAAGCATCTTCAAATTTGGATCATATCATGGCTTAAATGTGCGATATATTACCGCAGCAGTCACCGCTGACGCGCACCTCCGAGACCGTTCGTGCTGTCTCGGGTATTTTGGCTCTAACTTCCTCGTCCGATGTTGAAATAAGGTGATCTAAGATGCGTTAGAATGCTAGAAAAGAGATCTACAACTTCCCATAGGCACATCACTCACTTTACTTGTGCGTAACCTTGTACTGCCGCGCTATTGCCGCGGCAGTCGCCGCTGATGCGCACCTCCGAGGCAGTTTGCGCTATCTCGGGTATTTTGGCTCTAACTTCCTCGTCCGATGTCGGAATGAGATGATCCAAAATGTGTTGGAAAGCTAACGAAGAGATCTACAACTTCCCATTAGCGCTTATACTACCGCGCTATTGCCGCGGAAGTCGCCGCTGACGCGCACCTCCGAAGCAGTTTGCGCTGTCTCAGGTATTTTGGCTCTAACTTCCTCGTCTGATCTCGGAATAAGGTGATCCAAGATACGTTGGAAAGCTAGTGAAGATCTCTAGAAATTTCCATAGGCAAGACACTCTCTTTGTTTATTTTGGCTTTGGATGATCTCCTCTGACTTAGATAGTGACATTCATACCTATAGGCATTTTTAGACGCCTACACCTGAGTGTCAGCGAGAATTAGCTTTAGTAATTTTCCTGATCCTTTTGCATTTTTGTAAGTGGCCTCTATACTTCGAAGTATGATAACATGAATGATCCATTCTTTCTGAAACTTCTTGAGCTGACTTATTTGGATGTGCTGAGTTTGCCCTTCAGTACTGGTAGTCATATTTTCTGTTAATTTGATTAAAATATACATGTTAGTTTTGACCATTATAGAATATACTATAGCTTAGAAAATTAATTAATTAATTATTATTCCTCATAAGGTTTTGAATATTAATAATTTATAATATAGTCTGAGTGGGGGGGGGGGGGGAAATAAGTGAATGCTAAAGGAAAAAAGTTATACAACATTGAAAATTATAAATTATAGGAATCAACAAGAATGAACACACGTAATTATTCTGAGAAATTAATTACCTTTAGAATAGCTATTATGACTTTGAAGTTTAATACACGTCTGTTGGTTGGAGGACTTCCCTGTATACCAGATTTTTTGTGTATCTTTCATCTTCTTTAAATTTTCTGTCCGATATTATAAGGACTTTGGTTGTTATCATTGAAGTTCCTCGTGATAAAGCAACATAGAGCTGTCCATGAGAGAAAACGTGTGGAGGTAGATAGATGCCTACATGAGGAATTATTTGTCCTTGTGAGTTATTGATTGTCATTGCAAAACATAGCCATATCGGAAATTGCTTTCGTTTGAACTTAAATGGGAACCCTTCATCTTCTGCTGGAGATAATGGTATTCTTGACAAGAAAACTTCTTTCCCAGCATGTTGTCCCATTATGATGTTAGCATGAATTATATTACTATTAAAATCTCGACATACCATTCGTGTTCCATTGCATAGCCCATTAGTCGGATCTAGATTCCTTATTAAAATAATAGGACAATGTTTCTTTAATACCAACTTGTGAGGTGGTAGTCCATTTGGTAGCAACGTGTTTAGGAACTCTTGCTGGTAGTGATGATTTGTGTTATCAACTGCTTCGTCAAATCTGTAGAATTCTTTTCCTTCACCTGAAAATTGTTTTATGATTCTATCATTTAGCATGTCGACATATTCATTTTTGTTGCCAGGATTGCTCGATCTTTCATATAGTCAATGGATTCTCATATAAAGATGGAAAAATTGATTTTATGAGGCAATCTTCTGGTAAATTATCACTTTGATTCTTGATCAAAATAGATGTAGGCAATGCTATTAGGTCATCAGCAACCATTGTTTCATCTCCATTCCCAACACTAAGAAGGAAGTCGCTAAATATTGAATTTGTCTTTGCTCTCATATTCTTTGATAGCTTCAACTTTTCTATTTTGCTCCACAAATATGAGTTTACTAAACTTTCTCTAACAGTTTGTGATCTTGTTGTGCGGGGTACTACTGGCAAACCTTGTCTGAAATTCCCACCAAAAATAATTACTTTGCCGCCAAATGGTGCATCTTGATCCATTATATCCCTTAATATTCTATCTAATGTTTCAACTGTAACGCGTTTAGCCATTGGAGCTTCATCCCAAATTATTAATCTAGCTATCTTAATCAGTTTTGAGGTTCCATCTTGCTTGGATATGCTACACATAGATGATTCTATTGTTGGTATTTTTATCTTAAATCTGGAATATGTTGTTCGGCCTCCAAGCATTATTATAGCTGCTACGCCTGATGTCGCTGTAGCAAGAGCTATCATCCCTTCTGATCTTACTTTGGCAAGTAGAGCACGGTATAAGAATGTCTTCCCAGTACCTTCTGACCCATCAATAAAGAAAATCCCACTTTTATTTGCCTGAACACGTGATAGCACAGAAGTATATGCATTATATTGTTCATAGTTGAGTGTTGATTCAGCATTAAGGTCTTCAAGTGGAATTTGTACATTGAGTTCATCTTGAATTTCTCTAGGGTATGAAATTCCTTCTGAATTAGGGTTATGGTGAATATGCGATAAATCAAATTTATTGATATCCTTTCCCATGCTGTCTAAGAAGAATTTAATGTTGCAGAGTGTGTCATTTATCATCGAAACTCTTGTAGCACCAGGTTTCCTTGAGAAGTCTTCAGATAATGAGTCAAGGTATTGATCCCATAATTTCTTAATATCTGCGGTATCACAGTGAACAAGTATGGTTGCAAACAAACGGTGAAGGGTTGCTGGCATTTGAAAGATGACGGCTTCATCTAAGCATTCTCAGATGCTATTATTTGATTCCAATAAACCTAATTTCTGGGCTGATTGTTTGAATGATGTGCATTGAATTCCATTCACAATCAATAGATTCTCAAATGAGGTGGGGCATCTGATGTGAGTAAGTAAAAGTCGTAAGTAATATCTTTCTCCTTCAATTGGATTAACACCATTTATATGGCCTATGACCTGTCTTTGTTTTCTTGGACTCCAACATTTTGTTATTAAATCCCAAACATAATATTCGAGAAGTTCACAATATAATAACTCTTTTTCTTGGTCTTTTTCTGGTTTTGATTTGTTTGATTCTTTAATTTTTGAACATAGGGTAAAAAATTCTGTAAGCATTGTCTTGGAGACATGGTCCCAGCGGATGAGCTTCAATAGGTCTTGATTTTTCCAATAGGAAATAAAATGTTGATTCAGTAAGTGTAGTTGTAAGTTGATGACAGCTAGGTAGACCTCATTAAGATAGAATTCATATATTCTCCACAAAGCTTCTTGAGCCGATACCCATCTTGCATCTTGAAATTTTTTTATTTCATTCACAAGTCTTCCTCCTTCATTACTATTCAATGTTTACTGCCACTTTATCATGATCCTTGTAAATGTATTTATAAAGGTACTTCACTGCTTTAATTCCTGAGCATACATTAATGTGACAATTATAACGCGTCAACAAATATGGATTGTAAGGTACAACCCATTGATTATTAAAAACTTTATTACGGACCAACATTGTCTTGTTATCTTTCCTCCTCTTATAAATTGGGTAAGCATCTTTTGCTTGCAATGATTGTGAGCTAAATTCTCGAGGATAGTGATATTTGCACTCTCCATTTTGCATGCAATAGTTCTGCATGTTCAACTCCGCACAAGGTCCGTGCATCATATGTTTTTTACCAATTCATAGAGGATCGGGTGTTTGGATTGGTCTGGAATTTCTGCAGATACATACTTATCATACTGATCCGATGATGTGATCTTGTGATCTCCACTTAGAATTATTAAGATATGTGCATGTGGTAGCCCTCTTTTTTGAAAATCAATAACGTGAACATATGCGACAACTTTCCAAAGATCTCCCTCTTAAAGAGTTGGTCTTTCAAGTCTTGGAGCTTTGCTCGAAATATCCTTAAGGTTATATCCGGCTTGTCATTATGGGTCTGACCTGAATGTGGTTGCTCAGTGATCTCTTCTCATTCTGGATTACATGTCATTGTTATAAAAAGATCTGATTTTCCAAATTGTTGTACTAATAACATTGCATCAAGATATCTATGACGCATGTCTCTAGGACCACCTATGAGTGACGATGGAAGCATTATTCTCTTACCCACTTGGCATGCAATTGCTTCGCCGGCTGCTACACTGTCAACAATACCTTAGAATAACTCTACTCTAATTTTCTGATTATTTATTTCTAAAGTAATCAAGTCTTGTTATTTCAAGCTTTATGTACATATTAACAACATATTAATGGAATAAACGACTAGCTGATGTAAGTAAAATAGATTGTCGAGAGTCTCTTATCTGGAGCTTATGACAATAATAATCTCGACATGATACTTTTCTGGGTTTTGGTGCCTTGACGCCTGTAAATTTGTGCGTTAAGCTATGTTCATATATAATAATATTACTAAGAACTGTGAATTAAAATTTACCTTCACTTTCTCAAATAAATATGACTTCTGCAGATGTGAAGGTTGGTGGGGCTACTGAAGTCGGTATTATAGTTCTTTGTTGATTGTAAGCTCTGATTTCCCTTTTATCCCTTTTTGATACCATCCTACCTCTCCATTAGGAAAGAGTAAGAGATACTGTAGCGGATCGTAACAACCAAAATAGTATTTCACTTGATGTCTTTCTCCTGAGTGTGCATGAAAAACTATCTCTCTTTCAAATGGTGCATTTTCATTATTTCCTTTAACCCAGATTGCAGCCACCTGATTGCTGTTGGTGAGTTATAAACACGTTGATCTAGTGCAACGACATTATTTATTAGTATTTTAAATTCTTCAAAAGATTGATAATCATTCAATTTGTGAAGGAACTTTGAATATGGGTTTCCTTGCAACATATCCATCAAGCTCTTAGTCGTGAGCTCACTAATATTTGCATTGTCTAGTATTCCCAAATGATTTTTCAATCCATTCTTTGTATCATAGAAGTAAAGCTGAAAGTATGAAGGCTTATTTTCCTTTGGAATTAGAGCAGGAAGATTATGATATATTTGGCCATGTGCTCTAAATGTGAAAACCCCTTTCTATTTGATGCGAGCTCTTTATCGAATCTTGCCCTAAACGATGTGAATGAGAAAATATTGTTGTATATTCTGGTGTGGCGTCGAAACTCAATTACCTCTGGTGATTGCATTGTATAAAGGTCATATAATTTATTAGGAATATTAACATCTGCTAGGTGGATTTCACCGTTGTGACAACAAAATGTTGGAGGCTCGTGTTCAAACTTTTTAAATCCACAATACGCACAAGACTTTAGAGTGCGTAGCTATATAGTAAAGAACATACCGGCTCATGAAGAATTTACCCTAGCACAAATATAAATATTTAATAAACTAATATATAATGTTATATCGCCCTTTTTAATAAACTATAAAGTATATCTACACCTTCATGCTCAAAGGCTAATAGCAGGGCTCCACAAAATAGATCAACTTTACGTTGTCGTTTGCCATTAACAATATTACCAGCTGAGTCATTACTTTGTCGCTTTCTCTTATTATCCACACTTTTCTGAATGTAATCTTTCTTCTGCTCATCACTCAACTAAGAATATTTGGTTTTTTTAATTCTGGAGATTGGAGTGTTCTTATGTTATTATGGTCTTATAAATACATACACATACACTATATATATATATAAAATTAATTAATTAATTTATTATTGAGTTTAATGCAAACCTTGGCTTGAATCCATTTTAGGCGAGAAAGTGTTATATAGTAGTTATGTTATCCTAAAATCAGAGAATAAATTTATACAAAAGAAAATAATATGTCATATGACCATTAATTTATGAAAACATATGAGGAATGTAGATAGTTAAACAAATTAGTGTAAATTTTCATAAAAATTCAATAGTAAACGATCAACTATAATCATTATTACAATTAAAATATAAAAATTATTGATATTCTTTACTAACCTAATACTCGTAATTATGGAATAAATCTTGAATATGAAATTGGAATTGAGATGGTATTATCCTGCAGGTAAAAAAATATGTGTCAGAAACTAAGAAAACAATATAAAAATTATATTCTATCCTAATCCTATATGAACTATCTATAGCTTAACAATTTAAAAAATAATTTTAATAAAATATACAAAATATCTTTATGGTATCGATTTGTTAAGATAAAGAAATAATTTTTAACTATACATGCTGATCCGCTGGCATGGGGCCATCATTTCCTATAGTGTTTCTCCGAGCTATTAGTAGCAATCAACGGAATTAAAAACTTAACAGCCCAGCCCATGTAATACGGACTCAATCCGGCCCATAATCTTTATATTACCTTTTTTGTAGTGTTCAATTTAGTGGTTTGGATACCAATTACACTTATTTGAATTTTTTCATGCGTGCTTCTCATTAGTTTTCTCAAATTTATGTTCTCTTTAAACTGTACTTATCTTAATGCAAATGACTGAAGTTTAGACTCTTTTTACCACACTTTTCATGAGAATGTCCTACAAAATGTGCCCCAGAATGTATAATTGATTAGTATATAAACATTTTTCTGTCATATCGTCGTCCGTATCCCCGTTGTTTGCACCATTCTCCACTCTAGTTGTGTGCCAGACTAAATGTGCCCATGTGGTATTTCCCATATAACCCTCCGCCGAGCTACGGATTCCCCGCCCTACTGTCGCCGAATCAGGCATCCCCATTGTTTCCTTGGTACTATAAACCTCTGTCAGGCGAGTCCGTAGCGGTCCGGGGAGGAGTTCCGATGGTCGAAGTGGCGACGGTGGCGGTGTTGGTACTGTTATTGGTTTAGAGGGGTAATGCTATCTTCTCCTTATTTCTTTTTTCTTTTTTTAGCTTTAATTTTAGTGGGGAAGTGTGTTTGGGGGGTCGTTTTGAGCATCAATTTGGTTATCTATACATCTTAAACTCAGATGAGGCAGAGTATTTTTGAAAATACCCTCATTTAAGGGAAATTTATGCAAATAACCCAATTAAACAGAAAAGATTATGTTTTAAACCTTCATAATTTATTATTAATTAATACTTTGGATGATATGATAAACCCAATTTACATAATTTTTCTAAATTTTCAACAATATTATCAATAAATTATTATTAATTAATAGTTTGGATGAGATTTTTATGGGTTGAGGGTTTTTTTGTTTGCAAGAGGAATATTTCTTAATGGTGTTTTGAGATTTTATCGTCCAAGGGCTCGGCGCCCAGCAGGAAGATCACCAATGAGTTCACCGGAGTTGGATTGAGAGGAGATGTTGGTTCTTGAGGTCGCGCATCATTTGGAGGAGAATGTTGTGAGGACAATCACTATAGATCTCACTGTTGGGCTCGTTCGAGGAGGGAGGGTCATAAACACTGGATTTTCCGATTACTGTAATAAATTTTTGCTTTTTTCTAATCTGAATGTATTATATTTAATGAATGTGATCTCTTGATTACTCTATTTCTCATGAAAAATCTTGATCTTTTTTCCCCTTTTATTCAGGTGTTAGATTAAATATTTATATATATGTATAATAAATATTACCATTGAATCTGGTGCATCCCGGGGTTTCTATTTTCTTTCTTTTTTTAATTATAAAAAGCTCGATCTTTTTACCATTTATTTACTTGTTGAATTAAGTTATGTATTCATATTATAAGTTTTGTTATTTAATCTTTTGCATCAAATAGACTGTTCTATGCAATATACCTTATTACAAAAGGTAATAGTCTAGATTCATATTCTGTTTATATTGTTATTACAATGAATATATGGTGATGCATTATCATTAACTATTGACTATAGTGTGATAGTTGAATTCATATTGTGTTAGTAGTGTGTCTTTGGTATGTATTGAATTTGGATTAATAGAAAATTAATAATTTCAGCTAGAGATTTGGATTAGAAGGAAGTAAGATGGCAAAGACTTCTGCGAAGTTTGTTAACCTGGTCCTTGTGCTCTCTCTCCTTCTCTTCATCTCCATGGCAGAGGGGAGGATTTTCACTCGTGAGTTGTTAATTGGTAATTCACCTTTATACTTATGATTCAAGATTCTTCTAACACCTATTTTCTGTGTCTCATAGATCCACAATGAGATTTTGTACACGTAGCTAGTCTAATGGAATAGTCTATGATATTGATAGTTCAACAGTACTTTTTTAGTCATAGCACTATATGTAGCATTTTGTTCCTGACACTTGTGTTTGTGGAATTTAATATTAATGATTCAGTGAAAGATAAATCAAGTATTACCTACATATATGTAGTTCCTACATTGTACACAATGAATTTGAATTAACAGCTCCCTATTTTTTGTGTCTCATGGATCCATAATGAGATTTTGTACATGCAGCTATTCTAATGGAATAGTCTATGATATTAATAGATCAACAGTACTATATAGTGATTCAGTGAAAGATAAATCAAGTATTACCTACATATGTGTAATTTATTCCACCAGAATTCTATAACTCTAACCCCTAACTGTTATCTCTGTTCAAGGCACATTCCTGTTTAATGCCTATATAAGGAATTTTAATGCCTATATAAGATATAGTAATCTAGTTTTTTATAAGGAATTTTAATATTTTAATTGATTAAAATATTTTGTTGTTTTAAATCATATCATAATCTATTGATTCGCGAAGGACTCCGACGGTCGAAGGATATTGATCGGAGGGGCCGACCTCAAGGTCAAGATCTCGCCTGGCGTCAGAGTCGGGGGATATGATGTTCAAGGGCTCGTGAAGGATCAGAACGATGGGAGCTATGCAGTGACCTATGCTGTGTCTAAGAGAGAGAATTACATGGTGCATGTCAAGTGCAACGGGTGGCCGATCATGGGCAGCCATCGTGGTGAACCAAACTATGCCCAATATGCCTAATTATTCCGGATCGGTTTCATGGGATTTTCCGGGCTTTATCGGGATGGTACCTGGTATGGTTCAGGGATCTTCGAGTGGGGTCTTGATGTCGGGGATGACCGGAGGTGACATTTGTTGAAAGTTTATTTGAATGGTAATTGGTTGAAAGCGTACTGAGTTTGCTGCTTTTGTTGGTATGAGCACAATGGGAACTCTAAGTCAGGCTGCACAGATGCAAGCGCAGCAGTCGGTGCGGCCGATTCAGGTTTGGAATCTGCTTCCTACTTTATGATTTGGTCTTGCATTACTTTTAGTGTCTCTTATTGCTTTCGGACTGGGATGGTTAGTTCCTTGTTGGTTAGTTTTTAGATTTAGTTTTGACTATTATCGTAATTAATGAAGAAAAGTGTGATATTCTTACAATTTGTTATTATACTTTCGCCTAAAGTTGACATGAAATTCTTGAGTGTAGTTGAACTTATTAGCAGTTACTTCTGGTTGGTTTAAGCTCTATAGTCTGATGTTTGGGGGGGTGGGGTGGATTGGAAATTTGGCGCATCACAACATGCCATGATATTATCCTTTCGAGTAACAATATGTCATGATAACCTCATAGTGTATATACTTCTTGCAAGCATATATATTTCTTGAAACTTATACCCAACATTTTACGTTTTATAGTGGATGCGGTGATTGATCACTCGAGCTGATATATTTTTGCTAACCCCTACCTGTTATGTTCTCTGTTCAAAGCACATTCCTGTTTAACGCCTATATAAGGTATAGTAACCTAGATTTTTATTACTATATAAGGAATTTTAATATTTTAATTGATTAACATATTTTGTTGTTTTAAATCATATCATACTCTATTGATCGTATGCACTATGCAGGCAAACAAATAAATCTACTCAAAAATATAAACTAATTAAAAGCATGCAAAGGAAAAAAAACTATTGATGATATGCACTATTTTGATTTAATCAAATAAAATATATAATCAAATAAACTCAAATTAAAATAATATCAAACATGAAGATTTACCTTGATATATGAGAGAACCTGCAATAATCAAATCTTTATTCCTCCAAATTCTGCATGAAAATTGAAGAATTTTGAAAAAAAATATCAATTGACATAAAAATTAATTGCAGCGTAAACCAAATATCACAATTAAATTAAATACACAATATTTTTAAAGAATAATCATGAAAATATAAAAACCATACATGTTGAAGGAGATGGAGAGTTACTATGAAAATTGTGTAACTTTTTCTTGGTTTATATATAGGCATGAGGTATTGCATGTGATATGCTAATAGTTATAATTAGAGTTTCATTAGGATTTGATCATAATTATAATATCTAATCAATCGGGGGGATTAGTTATCAATCGGGGATGTTGTGTAAAAAGTTGGAGTCTACAAATAAATATTAGAACATTGATTAGACTTTAATCTCTCGTCCATTATTATACCAATAACAATAGTGTTCTATTTGACCAATTATGATTACCGTAATCAATTATTGGAGATTAAATATAAAGTTATTAAATATGATTAGAGTACTCAATATTCTATTTGACCAATAACAACAATATGACCAATAACAACAATATTCTATTTGACCAATTATGTTTAGAGTAATCAATATTCTATTTGACCAATTATGATTAGAGTAATCAATATTCTATTTGACCTATCATCCTTGAAGTTATTATAACAGAGATTTAGAATAACAACGTCACTCTTCCACAATAACAACGTCATTTCCCATCATTAAATTCCTATCATCTCACTGGGAATTTGTTATCAATCGAAAATTGACATTAAATTAAATTAAATTTAGAATAAGAGAGATTTAGAATAACAGAGATTTAAATTTTCTTGTTATCATCTCACTGGGAATTTGTTATCAATCGAAAATTAAATTTGTTATCATCTCACTGGGAATTTGTTATTCTAAATCTCACTGAGATTTAGAATAACAGAGATTTAGCTCACGCATAAGCAATTTCTCACGAAAATTGACATTAAATTAAATTCGAAAATTAGATTTTGATTATAGATAGGATAGTTCAAACTATATAGGGGTATATTTGTTTACATAAAGCTTTTCTCGAACTCGTTCTTTTAAAGGGAATATGAAATCACAGATTCTAATAATTTAAGTGAAGTTAGGATGACCATCATATTGTCTCAATCCGAATCTAGTATACGTTTCCAAATTCGATTCTTAATTTTATATATCCTAATTTGTTAACTAGTTC
>BQKN01000273.1:45814-61359 GCA_022839385.1 Asparagus kiusianus
TGTGTCTCGGCCATGGCTGAGACACACTTTGTGTCTCGGCCATGGCTGAGACACACTTTGTGTCTCGGCCAAGGCTAAGACACAAAGTCTGTCTCACGCCTAAAAATGCTGATTTCACCCATTAACCGCCCAGATTTGAGTATATTCTTTTCCAAAGCCTCCCTAATTGATCTGAAGTTATCTTAGAATGTGGTGAAGTGGTTACAAATGAGGATGAGATCAGATCGATCATTCTTATCCGAAAACCAAGCTTCTGAAGCCTATAAATATGCCCTAGGACCTTCATTTACACGGATCCGGAATTCTCAAGCCTCGGTGAAACCCTGTCAAATTGAAGAGTGAGGAGCACAAATTTTAGAGAGAAGGAAGGGATCTTAGCAAGTTCTTTAGCACAAGGAGGAGATGAGTTCAAGAGATCTGCATCTGTTCATCCATTTTCCTTAAGATCGTACTTAGCTGAGATTCTCGAGAAGAGTGATTATCTCGCTATTACCGAGATAGTCACTTCAATTTCTTGTCTCTTTTGCGAGGCAATGAAATCATTATTTGGATCTGATTAGTCGGTGGTCCACGGATAAACTCTGACACTGGTAAAGATCTAGCGTAAGCAGAAGACTGATAAATGATCTATCTGCATGTGTTCTCAAGAAAATTGTAATTTTTTTATTTGCATTGTGTAAGGAGGTTTATAAAAGTCCTTCATTTTGAATTATTGTAATGACTGAAGTTGTAATGAGTCCTGCAACGAACAAAATAATTTTTGACGTGAACATGCTGGCGACCACAGTGAGAGCCAACAACCTCATTGCTAAGGCTATCGTGCCGCAGCCGCTGATCAAGATCTCTGTGGATAAAGAGGTCGAATACGAGTTCGACCAGCAAAACTTCAAGAAGTACATCTCCTCCTCCTCCTCCTCCAGATCTTCCTCTCCTTACAAGCGCAGGAAGACCACTTCCCTCAAGAAGGTTCGAGAGGGAAGTGGTCTTCAGATATAAGGACTCAGGGTGACAATCTTCACCCAAGTGTTGTTGAAGACTCATCTCCGGCCTCGAAGAAAGTCGGATCTGACGTTTGTGATAATTTCTTAAAGGTCATGGAGTTGCCCATCGAAGGCGCACCGGTGCTGATGAAAAGGGCTCGTCAGAGGCACCACCAACGTCTGGTCCATTAATTCATCAAAGCTTTGGAGTAGGTGGATGGACTCCACTACCAAGCGTATCTAGAGTTTAGAAGGTGCCAAGTGGCTAAGCCGTCGCCACAGCAAGCATCAGGGTCATCCTCCCAACCACCGACTAACAAAAAAGTTCGTGTCAAACGAACCCGTTCTACTCTCAAGGAGCGCATCCAGAAGCACCATACACTCCTTGCGCACGCACGGACCCTTGTGCAAAAGACACAAGAATTACAAAAGGAAGAGGTGGTTAAAGAATCACTAAAATCCAAACAAGTCTGGGTGCCAAGGCCAAAGCAACATCTAAAACGGCACCGAAAATAGCCAAGATGCCTCCACTTAGGGAGAGACACCAGTCGTGTCTCTCACCAAATTCCGGCCTCCGTCAGTCTCTGAACCCGCTCCTCTTGTTCTCGTACCTCCGGTGAAGCCCTACAGTAGATTAGATCTCTTCAAATTCAAAATTCTATTGAAGGATCACCTTGGACCCCTACACGAAGATCAAGGAAAAACTCTTGTTAAGGAATGCTTGGGTGCGCTAAATAATTCTCGAACAACTATTTAGACTAGGGGTCGTACACGCCCTCCCAACAAATTGATTCTTGAAACCACCCGCTTAGGGGTTCGTGTGGAAGACCAGGAGCCCATTAGGATTTCACCTACACAGAGGTGTAATCATAAACGTGTGACTCCTGTGAATGCCAACAAGGCATTACATCCTCGGAAGAATACGTGTCCGTTACATGACAACATCATACCTGGGAATCAAATCAACAGCCGATAAGTTGCTCCGACTATAACGTCGATGAGTTGTACTAACGGGCTGGGGGTACGAATAAATTTCGAAAGAGAAGTACCCCAAAATTGGACCCACACTGCCCTTATGAGAGGTTAATCAGGATAGTCTTATCAGAGTGTAGCTACCCCAAGACCGCTCCACAAAGAGTGTCGGTATTCCGAAGGCTTTCCATTGAAGCATCAAAACCCAAATCAAGATGCTCCTACAAAAGAAGATCGGCCATTCAAGATGACGAACTCTCAGAAGTCACCATCAATATGGCTAACAAAGGAAAGTATGTGCTCACTTCAAGTGATTCTAATCCCGACTTTTCTCCGAGAAGAAAAGTCAATTCAGGGATAGCCTAACGAATGTCTTGGCTCCGGCTAGAAGTTATCAGACATAGGGATTACTCGAGGATACATGAATGACTGTCTTTGGAAGATGAACTTTCGGATACTTATTTCGCAATCGCCTCCAACGATACAATGTCTAGCATAGGGCGAGCTCGAGAGGTATTCATGATCACTACCAAACAAGTGGTTTGACTTCTTCAAGAAGCCTTGGCCAAACAGAAAGAAGATTTTAAAATCAAAATGGAGATTGTCGTGCAACGGGTCAAGGATTTACATGCCTAACAACTCCAAGAGTTATCAAACCAGTGCGATGAATCTAGTCATCGCTACACTACTAATCAGGTAGAAAACGATTCAGAAGTGGAAGAGAATATCATTATGGATACCCCTCTCAACAACAAAGACACTGGGGATGGTCCTATCGACAATGACAACACTGGGGGTGGTCCAACTTATTCTCCTCAACGTCCTTTGAAGGAAGATGTAGATGACGACGAGATGATAAAAGAGCTAGAGAATAAGTTCAATGCCTTAATGTCCGCTCAAGAAGTAAGGAGAATGGGTATTCTGTGCCTATATCTAAGAGAGTGGGATTCAATCCCGTACCCGGTGAAGCACAATCTAATTAACTTCGTGCTGTTTGACGGGAAAGGTTCACTCACTCATCACCTAATTTATTTCAGGTCCCACATGGAGTGATCTTCGGGAATGAGCCCCTGATGATTCGGTTATTCATGAGCACCCTTCGCGGGGCGGCCTTCGATAGGTATCAACGTATCAAACTAGGGAGCATCAATTGTTAGGACGACATGGAAAGCTCGTTCCTTAATAACTTCTTCGATGATGACACCAAAGTGTCGATCGGAGCTTTTCTGGATGAAAAGCAAAAGGAGGGAGAGTTAGTTGACACCTTCGTCAAATGCTTCTGGAATAAGGTGATGAATTACTGAGATTCGATCACAGAGGAGTTCATACTCTAGACCTGCTATCACAATCTCTCTCTTGATGTCCTCGAAGTCATGGGGGTTGTCCCATCAACCACCTGGAATGAATTAAAACTACATGGAGAATAGGTCGAGCGCTTTCTTAAAAGGAAAAAAGCTGAGAGAAGGCAGCTGGCAACGCCTGTGGTTGGTTGCTGTTGATATTAATCAGACATCCCAACCATAACTTCAAAATTTGCGAAGGACTCCGGATCCGAGACTCTAAAAAGAGTTCTCCTTCCAGATGAGGAAGTTCCAACCATCTTGAAATACCTCCTCGGCATCGACAAGATCGAACTACCGCCTATTAAAGACCAGGAAGGAGCTAAGAGGATTACAGATCCAAACTACTGCACATACCACAAGAGGGTTCTTCATCACACTAAGGCTTGCTTCGGTCTCAAAAAAATCCAAGCCTTAATTGATTCCGACGTCATAACGTTAAAAAAAGCCAAATAAAGATCACCTAACCTTCGACAAGTATATGAGGTTAAACTTCACTTGCAAACTCCGAAGAGTATACGAGTATAAATTTCTCCTCCTTTTAACTCTACTTGGTACATGAGTATAAACTATCTCCCCTAACTCCAAAGAGTATACGAGTATAAACTGCTTCTCCATGTACTCCAACAAGGTATACGAGTATAAACTATTTCCCAAACCTCTAACTAGTAGGCTAAACTGTTCCCTACATTTGAGGAGAAGTTCCTAGAGAATACTACACATTGTATTCTTAAGGATAACCCCAAAACCACTAAATTCCTAATCATGATTAAAAACAGTTAAGAACCTCCCAATGTGGCTATTTAATCATTTCCAAGATGATTAAAACCCTCCCACTATGACTTCTTAATCACTCTTTCGTCGAGATAAGATTCAATGACTTCATCCGATCAATCTTCCCTCACGAAACCCCTACGGTCTAATTGTGGAGTGCTTAATCCCTCACTGATCAAATCAATTGATAGGAGGTCCATCAAAATTTTTTCTGGTTCGATCCACTCAAACTCCTGCTGTGTCTGTACACTCAACACTTCTATTGTTAGAGTCCGAACATAGTGCTAAAAGTTTCAAACCCCTTGTGTTAAAGTCCTTGGAACTTGACACCACAAACTCTCACTGTATTAACGCAATGATTTGTGCAAATCGACACCCCCACTGTCATTTGTACAACCTCACTCCTATCTTGGTCAAACCTTTAAACAGTTAGGACCATAACCAAAATCCCCTCTCGATTTCTTCTATGAACGAGAGGTCTACTTCAAAATCGAGCGGTCAAACCTTTAAATAGTTAGGGTCGTTCCTCCAATCTAATTGGTCAAACCTTTAAACAGTTACGGCCAAAGCCAAAATCCTTTCTCGATTCCTTCTATGAACGAGTGGTCTACTTTCAAATTGAACGATCAAACTTTTAAATAGTTAGGGTCGTCTCAAACCCCCATTTGGTCAAACCTTTAAATAGTAAGGGCTAAAGACAAAATCCCCTCTAGATTCCTTCCATGAACGAGAGGTCCACAAATTTAATGATCAAATATTTAAACAGTTAGGATCGTCTCAAACTCCCTTCGGTCAAACATTTAAACAGTTAGGGTCAAAGCCAAAATCATCTCTCGATTCCTTCCATGAATGAGAGGTCCACAAATTGAATGATAAAACCTTTAAGCAGTTAGGGTCGTCTCAAAATCTATATTGGTCAAACCTTTAAACAGTTAGGACCAAAACCGGAATCCCCTTTTGATAAACGAGAGGCTTCCACCCACATCGAGCGATCAAATCTTTAAACCGTTAGGATTGTCTCAATCTCCCCTTTGGCCAAACCTTTAAACAGTTAGGGCTAAAGTTTGAATTTTATCTCAATAAACGAGAAATTCATTTTCAGATTGGATAACTAAATCTTTAAATAGTTAAAGTTATCTAAATCTTTTTGATTCTCGGAGTGGAGATCTCACTCTTAGTTTCACCTTTCAAGATTCTCAAAGTGGAGATCCCACTTTGAGTTTCTTTTGCAGCAGGAGATAGAATATAAAATTCTTCTTCTCCGGTACCAGGTTTGTCTTTGTCCCAAGAGAAGACACCATTTTCTAGCATCAAAATCTATGCTTTTCATGTATGGGGAACTTTATCTCGATCACTAAATTGAGATAAGTCTGCATCTAACACATACTACCGGTTAGTCTTTTGTCGTGAAAAAGACACCAGAATTCATGTCTGGGGGACTTTATCTCAATCCCTAAATAAAGATAAGTCTACGCCTAACACGCGTTGCCAGTTAGTAATAGACACCAGAATCTATGTCTGGAGGAATTTATCTTGAGCTCTAATCAGAGACAAGTTATGCCTAACACGCGTTGCTGGTTAGTCATTTCGCGTAAAAATGACAAAATCTATGTATTCAAAATCATAGCACCAAGTCTAAGAGAGTTTATTCTCTTAGCACAACGTTAATGTGAAACGAGTTTAATAATTTACATGCTAGCCCGATTCAAATGGTAATCGGTAAAGGCACGCCAAATCCGTTGATGGTTGAGGGTTTGCCAAAAATCCTATGAGCATATTGCAAGGGATGATTAAGTCTATGTATTCAAAATCATAACACTAAAAGAATTTACTCTTTTAGCACAATGTTACATGCGGAATAGACTTAAACAATTTGCATGCTAGCCCGATTCAAATAATAGTCGGTAAAAGCACTTCAAACTCATTGATGGCTGAGGGTTTGCCAAAAATCCTATGAGTATTATACTTATCTATTCTAAACGGAATGAGTAATCATAATAAGGGACAAAAGTCACTAACACATCAGCTTCACCAGTTGGTCTCGTGACTTGAACAACTAAGCTAACATCAACTCCAGCCGAAACTACAAGGATAATAACTTTAGATATTCGACAGCTTCAGATAGTAGCTGTATCAGCACCAATGGCTGGTCTTACAATCAAATCTCACACAAAGAGCTCAACCTGACGAGCGTCCGATGCATTCTCAGCTTGTTCTTATCGACACTCCGATGAGTATATGAGTATAAACTACATCTCCTTGAACCTCCAACGGGTACACAAGATTAAACTTATTCCTAAAACTCCCAAGAGTATATGAGTATAAACTGGTCCTCCTCACTCCAACGCCTTAAGAGCCTAAACTATGTAGACTCCAGTTAACGTATGAGTATAAACTGTGTTTACACCGATCAACACGTAGCCTTGGGTCAACGCCTGTTAACGCGTAGCCTAAGGTCAACACTGGTCAACACGTTATGATGACGGTCAATAATGGTCAACGTGTAGCCGTAAGTCAACGTCGGTCAACGCGTTATGATGACAGTCAATGCCGGTCAACGCATAACCGTAAGCTAACGCTGATCAACGCGTTGCGATGAAAGTCAACGCTAATCAACACATTGCGATGAACGTCAATGTGTCGACAATTTTTGCCAAAACAAGGCTCAGATAAACTCCAAAACAAAGGATAATTCCAAAGATTTCAACCGTTGTTCAGATATGAATCCCTGACGAAGATGGTCAGTTCAACGTCGACACAATGAAACGAGCTAAAATGAGAAATCAACACACCGGTTTTAATTCGAGATTTCGGTAATGGTCAGATGATAAACGCAACACCAATTTTTTTTAGCTATTTGACGAAATACCAAATAGACTAAAAATTAAAGAAGTAAAGAACTAAAGCCAATTACAAGTTATTTTACACCGACTGAAGGTTAGGTCTATCACATCCGAAGTATTTTAGGCTCTCCTATAAAAGAAATAAGACTAAAACACTTTGGAGGGTGATCTGTAGGCATCAAAAATTGTCTATAAGTTCCCACACACAGATCGAGATGGAGATTAGCGACGAGGAGTGGCAGAAGATGTACAAGTATCTCATTAGGACTTCTGGGGGCGGTCGACGATATGTACATGAACCTAACCCCGAGCACCATTTCGAGGTCACTCACCATCTTGATGTCAGGGGGATAGTTCTGGGCTCTTGCTTAGCTTAGTCAAAGGCCGTTGAGCGATTCTATCTCCCTCAGGATGACGAGTACCTGAGGGGGGGGCTACTTAATGTCGCTCTCCATCTAAGCCTCCAGAGCTATTTGGTACGAGCAGCTTTGATGGAGTAGGAGATGTTTGGTCGGATGGAACACATCCGAACTGCCTATCTCAAGCTCTTAAGGGAGGTTGTTTTCTTGAGGGCTAGTAGAGGGGTTAACTTGAGGCGACCTGCTGAGGCGCGGGCCCCAGAAGCCGCTGAGGTGGAGAAGCTCAGGCAGGAGCCGAGGGAGAGCCGAAGGAAGACCGAGGAACTAGGCAAGGATCTCCAGGAGAGGAACCGAGCTAGGGCGCAGGTCAAAATGGAGAAGTTGGCGGCGATGCATGCGCAACACCAATTGACCGAGAAGCAGGCAAAGCTCACCAAGCTTCAAGGTGAATTTACCCATCTGAAGTCCGAAGCTTACCGCTACGAGGGTGTCAGGAAGTATCGCTAGAGCTTAACTAGAAAAACCAAAGTGGTGATAGCTTGCAAGGACAGGTACGACTACCTATTGGCATAACTCCCAGTCGAGACGATGAATCCACCTAGTCGCTTTCGCTACCCTCCACTCGTGGCCAATTGTTTGGATGAGTTAATAGATGTGGAAGCTCTTAGGGGAGGACTCGATCTGGAAGAGGATGAGGACGACTCGGACGAAGGAGGAGACTGCTCGACTCCTCCACCGACTACACCTAGGAGCTCTCTGTCTCCGATTCTAGGAGCTAGAATGGACTTCCCTTAGCTTCTGAGGACCTTCCTGCCTTTTGGATTTTGTATTGTATAAATGCATGCTATGTATCTTGTAAATGTCTCTTATAAAAGAATGAAGAAATATTTTTGGATCTAGAATTGTTTTTCTGTGTTGCACAATTTTGATGTGTCTACTAAATGATTTAGCTTCAATATAAACTTGTAGACTGAGCAAACTTCATGGGAACTCGTCCTCCGCTGAGAGGAGATGTCTTGAACTTCATGAGAATTTTAGGTGTTGACTCGGAAGGACTCGTCCTTCATTGAGAAGAGATATCTTTCCCTCGAGTATTCATCCATGTACTTTGGTCTAAGTGTTGAACCCATTTGGCTGACTGCTCTTAATGTCTAAGCATCTAATCTCTTTAGCCAAGTATTGGAGAAGTACTTTGGAGTCTTTTGTTGGTTATCAAGGGTTGATTGAGAACTGGTCGACTGCTTGCCGAATAAGTGTTGTCAAATGAGCTTCTAGAGGGCTTTATTGGGCAGGTGAAACATCACTATTAGAAACGACATGATGATGTTGTCAGATGTTTGAGAATTATGGCGTTGCTTTGATTTTTGAGCGAAGAGGCATGGAGTAAGGAGGAGCGGTGCTTCGAGTTTTGAGCAAACCGTTTGAGATTTTGAGGTGAATCTCACCCATTCATTTTGAAACAAGACAACTGTTCAGATTAATCCACATGTCCTCTTTGGAATACTATAAATAGATCGATGGGGGTGAAGAAGAATTCTTTATGAACCCTTTCCCTCAAAATCTTTAGTTATTTTCTTAATCTTCAAGTCTTCTTGCAAAATAGAGATCTTTCTATGGCATCTCAGACCTCCACCACCTGCCGAAATGAGTAGAGGATCACTCTTCTCTAAACGATTTGCTCGATGGTTTGTGTTGGAGATCTCGAGCAATATTACGATCTATATGACATCCCTAGGGCCTTCATATTAGGGGTGGCCAATAGGGGTGAGCCGGTGTATCGTCATGGCGAGAACCGAGCGCCTCTATACCTTGCTCATCTTAAGTATGGTCTATGGCTACCTCTCAATCCCTTCATTAGGGATGTGTGCATTACTCTAGGGGTTTCCCCTCTCAATTTACCCTAAATGCTATTGGAGTGCTGGTGAGGTTTGTTATAATCTGCCACTGGGTTGGTGTATCTTTGACTTCGCAACTGCTTAGGCATCTAGTCAGCATTAAGTCGACAAGGAGGGACCCACACTACTTCTTCCACTACAGTGTGAGTTTCAAGCTCGTCACAGATGATCTAGAGTCCAACAGGGACTAGAAAGAGAGGTTCATGTGGGTCTCCGGGACTAACAACGTTCTTGCTTGCCCCAATTGACCTGAAGTGACCAAGGATGTTCTGAGGCTGAGTCCTCTCAACTTCGAGGGGAGGCTATAATTGGAGAAGATCCGTGCCTACACTGGGTCCCGAGAGAGGAACAATCATTTCGAGATGGTGTCTCTCCGAGCGGCGGGTGTGTCCATGATCTTGCCTTCCACTGTTGATCAGACGAGGTGAGCTTGCTGACCCTTCCCCTTGAGGAGGAGTTAGGCTCGACCCTGCGACCCCAGAAGAGGTTGAGGGGAATCTCACCCCGGAGGAGATGGCTGGCTTGAGATCAAGGGTGGTAGAAGTTTCTGCCGAGCTGGTAGCACAACAGAGGAGGCCAAAGAAGGCGAAGGCCATGGACCAAGGGTTTAGTAGGCCGACCGGGTTGATCCGGGTTGACTCGAATGAGATACAACAGTTAGCTGAAGAGCCGCAATCGGCCGATGGGTAGCAGGAGGCTATCCAAGCTTATCGACCAGACGAGATCATTGTCATTGGTGACTCTTCTCCTCCTAGGGCAGAGGGGGCGGCCCTAATTGTCAAAGAGGCAAAAGTTAGGGCCCCTATCGAGGAGACAATTAGGCCAAGTTCTAAGGCTGAGCTATTCCACAGGCTTGGTAAGGAGCCTGTCGGGATGTCCGGGGACGCTGATGAGAATGCGGCACCTCCGGAAGGATTTGAGGCTAAAGTGTGGAGGAAGTTCTGGCCCTTCTACCATGGGCTCGATGAGATTACTCGCTAGTCTTAGGATATGGTGAGGGCTCTGCTGGTGGGAGAGCCATGGGCCCCCGCTCGCCTAGGGAGGAAGTTCCCGAAAGTGAAATGTTTGTCTCGGAGGAACTCATGGACACTGAATCTTCGGTTATGTAGTCCTTAACTACCCCGATCAACGATGTACTCCAGTCCTCCCTCCCGAAAGAAAATAGGATCTTTAGGGAGATACCTAGTGCTAGCGCGCATTTGGCCCTCAAGGCCTACTTAGTCCGAGGGCTCTACCGGAGTAGGAGCTGTTTGAATGGACTGT
This sequence comes from Asparagus kiusianus, assembly GCA_022839385.1. Taxonomy (NCBI): domain Eukaryota; kingdom Viridiplantae; phylum Streptophyta; class Magnoliopsida; order Asparagales; family Asparagaceae; genus Asparagus; species Asparagus kiusianus. The sequence continues at coordinate 56,241 of BQKN01000273.1, forward strand.
GCACATGCACGAGACAACACAGGGGTGGCATGCGGAGTTGGCCTAGGAGAAGTTGGCCAAGGAAGAGGCAGGACAAAGAGTCGCTGCCTTAGAGGCCAAGCTATGCAGCAGGGAGGACGCCTGGTGTTGGGAGTTATAAGAGAAGGAAAGGCTCCTGAAGGGTTACAGAATCTAGTGCTCTAGGCATATAGGTTCTATCGATGATCTCCAACGGGAGGTGGCCTAGCTAAAGGAAGAGGTCAGCCATCTGCAACAATGGCTTACCGAGCGGGATGGCTGATTGACTACTTTGGCTGGGGAGGTTGAGTCCGAGAGGCACATGAAGATGGCGGCCTAGGAAGATACTCAATCGAGTTGTCTCTCGGTCGAGCAGCTAAAGCGAGAACTCGAGGATGAGCGGTCGACCTATCATTTGTCTGTGATGATTGTCAAGGACTTGGAGGGTCAGCTCGCTTACTTAGACTAGGAACAATATAGGAAAAGATCGTCGATGACTAGCGCCATGGCCCCTTGGGTAAAACTGAGGCAGCCTTGGCTTGCAAAGCCGATGTCGACTATCTAGCCTCATTGTTCCCCTCTGGCTCTTGTCCTACGCCTGATCGCCTTTACCCACCTGCCATGTCTCTTTTGCCTTGACCTTTTAAATGAGATCAAGGTGAACGGAGCAGGGGTAAATCTGGTATTGGACGATGGTGATGATGAGTCGGGGGAGGACCCTGAAGAAGACTCTCCCGTCTCCTCTCCTACTGTCACTGCTAAGCTTGCCGTTCCTGTAGCCACTGAAGCCCCTGGCGACTCTACTGCTACCACCGAGAGACTGCCAAGCCCAACTCCCGGATCCGGTCAGGAGCTCTAAGGGCTCGTATCTCCTCTACATTATTTTGTTGTTTTTTTATATTGACATGCCTTACTATAGATAGACATGGATATTGTAATAATAAAGCTTCTAATAAACTTTATTAGAAAAAAGATCGATTTTGCTCTTATTCTGAGTCTGTCTTCATTTACTCCTTGCTTTTGCTTTGCTAGCTTATAGCTTTGATATGGTTGGAAGAACAAGTATTGATTGTCATGAGTAGGTCATATTGAGACGACCCAATTGTTGAGGGGTCGAGACGATTGGCTCATGTCACGCCACTCGTGGGAAAGATGTTTGAGTCTTGTTGATGAGAAATGGTAGGTAGACTCGCCTAAGTCTCTTTATTGAAGATGACAGAACATCTAAACTCTATGCCTTAAGTTTACCGGTGATGGCACCAAGGGCTTTTCGGCAGAGTTATAACCCGAAGGTTAGGTGCCCAGGACTTACGTAGACGCTTGGCTATTTGGCGGAAGGACAATTTGGAGGTTAGGTGCCCAGGTCATACGTAGACGCCTGGGTCTTTGGTAAGAGGACAACCTTGAGGTTGGGTGCTCAGGACTTACGTAGACGCCTGAGCCTTTGGTGAGAGTACAACCCTAAGGTTGGGGTGCCCAAGACTTATATAGACGCCTGGGTCTTTAATATCCCCATGATGGCCGAGGGGTGACTATGGGAGTCAACTATATGATTAGTGTCTTGGGTTTATCCTGAAAAGGCACAAAGGGCTTAGAATTTTACTGAAGTTGAATGCCTAGAACTTACTAAAGTTGACTAGGTCTCTTACAACCCTGAGGTTATGCCTAGAACTTGCTAAAGTTGACTAGGTCTTTCACCCTAAGGAGGGCCGCCCTGAGGGCAATTTGGTAATATGACGACCCTGATGTTGGGTGCCCAGGACTTATGTAGACGCCTGAGTCTTTAATATAGCTATGATGGTCGAGAGGTGACTGTATGAGTCGACCATATGGTGAGTGCCTTGGGTTTATCCTGAAAAGGCACCAAGGGCTAGTGGTCATGCATAGATTGGGCACTATAGAAGTGCAAGACAGAAATCGAGTCAGTTTTAATAAGGATTTCATTGATATGAAATGAAATTTACAAAATTATTGAAAATAACATCGTAGGTGCTCGATATTCCAGGGATGCTGGAGAACTCTCCCGTATGGGGCCCTTAGTCGGGAGGTGTTGGATTTTGCTGTTGTAGTAACGGGCAATTCACCGCTGATTGGTGACCTAGGTCAGGAGCGCTTTCTCTCGGGTTTCTTCTAGGAGGTTGAGGCCAAATCAAAGTCCTATTGAGTTCGTGTATTTGTCGAAGTACTGTAGCCAAATGGTCGGCATGCCTATTTTGACGGGCGTGACTACTTCAGCGCCATAAGCTAGCTTGAATGGCATCTCCCCGATCGAGTTCTTGTGAGTTGTACGATACGATTAAAGGATACTAGGCAGCTCTTCAACATCTTTGAAAGTTGAAGACTCTAGAATAGAGGCTATCCTAGTGGAGGAGGAATGCATTCAATAGCTGTTCCTAAGATTCGGCAATCAAGAAGCCGGAGAAGACTCTAAAAAGACAACCAGGAGCTGGAGTTCTTCTCTAAAAAGACAACCAAGGGCTGATTTTCCCATGGTGTCTCGGCCATAGCTGAGACACCCCAAGTGTCTCGGGCCATGGCCGAGACACCGCGAGTGTCCACACGCTCCAAAAAGCAGTTTTACGCAGTTTTGAGCCATTTTTCGACCGTCAACCACCTGGATTTGTTTCAACTAATCTAATATCATCCAAGAACGTGATAAAGTGGTTACAATTGAGGATAAGAGCAAATCATTCATTCTTATTCGAAAATAGGGCTCCTGAAGCCTATAAATACAGCCCTAGGGCTTTCATTTGCACATATCTGGAATTCTTGAGTCTCGACGAAGCCCTGCTGAATTGGAGACTAAAGGAGAATGAATTTTAGAGAGGAGGAGGAGATCGGATCGAGTTCTTCGACATAAGAGGAGTTTATTAGATCTATAGCCCGGTTCCTTCCCTTGAGATCGTACCTAGCTCTGATCTCGAGAAGAGTGGTTATCTCATTGTCGTCAAGATAATTGTTTCGGTTTCTTGATTCCTTCGTGAATCAACAAAACTCTGAATTGATCTGATCATTCGGTGGTCCACGGATAAAACCTGGCACATGCAAAGATCTCACGCAAACAACGGATGATAAACGTCTGTTGTGTTCATTTTAACGAGAATTGTAATTTTTTGTTTTCATTATGTAAGAGTCTTATAAAAAGACTATCTTTTTGTTTTTATTGTAATGACTGAAGTTATAATGAATACCTCAATGAAGAAATAAACTTTCGACCAAAACAAGCTGGCGACCATAGTGGGAGCCAACAGCCTTACTGTTAAGGCTGTCGTACCGTAGCCGATGATCAAGATCCCAGTGGCTGAAATGGTCGAATATGAGTTCAACCAACAGAAATTCGAAGAATACGTCTCCTCCTCCTTCTCCAGATCCGCCTCTCCTCATAAGTGTAGGAAGGCCTCCTCCTCCCAGAAGATCCGTTGCTCATCAGATTTGAAGACCCAAGAAGGTGATCTACCTGCTATCGTTGTTGTAGTTATACCTCATAACGATCCACCGACATCCGATGAAGCCAAAGCTACAGATCCAGACACCGTCGCCATTAAGGAGTTGACTACTTAAAGCGCGCCAACTTTATCAAAGAGAGCACGTCAAAGGCAATACCAACGCCTCGCGCGCCAATTACCCAAGGCTTTAGATCAGGTGGACGGACTCCGTTACCAAGGATCTGGACTTCAGAAAGCACCAAGTGGCTAAGCTATCACCATAACAAGCATCGAGATCCTCCTCCCAACCGCCGATTAACAAATGGGTTCGTATCAAACGAACCCGTTCTACTCTCGAGGAGCACATCCAGAAGTGCTACACACTTCTTGTGTATGCCCGGATCCATGTGTGAAATGCATAAGAAATGCAAAAGGAAGAGGCGTTTAAGAGATCACCGAGATCCAAATGAGTTTGGATGCCAAAGGCCAAATCAGCGCCTAAGACAAAAGCAGTCAACGTTGCTCCCCAGCCTTCATTAGCTTCAGATCTCGCTCCTCCTGCTCCCGCACCTCCAACTAAGCCCTACAGCAGTATGGATTTTACCAGATTTAGAATTTTGTTGAAGGATCACCTAGGTCCTTTATACGAAGATCGAGACAAAACTCCTGTCAAAGAACGCTTGGGACCGGTGAACAAATCCCGAGTGACTCTTCAGGCCAAGGGTCGTAGACACCCTCCATCAAGCCAATTCCTGTAACCGCTCGCTTGGGGGTGTGTACAGAAGGCTAGGAGCTCGTTAGGGTTTCTCCCTCACAAAGGTGTGATTCCAAATGTGTGACTCCTGTAAACACCAACAAGGCGTTGCTTATTCAGATGAAAATGGGTATAGCAAAAGACAACGTTATACCTGATAAACAGCTGATAGATTGCTCCGGTCATCATGTCAATGAGTTGTAATATCAGGCTGGGGGTACGAACAGATCTCGAAAGAGAGATACCCGAGGGATGGACTTCCACTGTTCAAGTACCAAACTTATTAAGGCAGTATTATCAGGATGTAGCTGCACCAAGACCGCTCCACATACGGTCTCAGTATTCAAGAGGACCTACATTGAAGCGTCGAAGCCCAAATCAAGGCGTTTCCATGAAAGAAGATCGATCTTTCGAGACGACAAACTCCCGGAAGTTACCATCAACATGATTAATAAGGGAAAGTCTTCGATTGTTTCAAGTGGTTCTATCCCTGACTTTCCTTCGGGAAGAAGAGTCAATTCGGGAATAGTGTAGACGGTAAAAATTACCGTGGCAGATTAGTGAATGAATTCGCCCACAGAACAGGGCCACCCTCTCTTAGGAGAATAACCTACTAAGTGGATTCACCGGCATGAGGGCCCCCACATCGGTCGCACCCGCCAAATCACATGGATCCGCCAGTGAGGCGAATCCGCCTTCATTAGCCAAATCCGCCCGCCGAAGAGGAGCTCAAATCCGCCCCCAAATGCCAAGGCTACTTGCCAAGAGCCACGTCTGCCTACGTGAGCCAGAGACCAGGTTTCCAGGGACAAGCCTTCTCTGCCTCCCACGATACAAGGTAAGGAGGCACAGTACCCCAAGTTCGTCAGACGGCAGTCCGTAATTCAAGCGAACGAGACGGGCGCCGAACCGGCCTGTAGACTCATAAATGCGGGTCACCTCA
>BQKN01000273.1:81359-98885 GCA_022839385.1 Asparagus kiusianus
AGTGAGTGTGAGCTTCATTTGTGTTCTCATTTGTTGTTGACAACAAACCATTGTATTTAATCTTTATTTGTGAGTATCACTTGTAATACACTTGTATACCGAGAGAAGTGTGAGGCGAGAGACGGGGTCGAATCCAATAGGAGTAGCGTCGGTTGACGAACCTAGGAAGAGGTTGCATCCGAGCACTTGAGGAGGAGGACACAGGCTAGGTTCCTACACTTAGTGTGTAAAGTGTGATTGCATAGTGATTGTAGTGTGAGAGTTTTCGGTGATCTTGTAAACCAAGTGTGTAGAAGTTTCGGCTTCCAAACCGGGTTGTGATAGTAGAGTATCTCCTCGAGGTGAGGAGCGGGGACGTAGGTCGTGGGGACCGAACCTCGTAAACATATCTTGTGTTTGTGTTTGCTTAGCGTATATTTCATTTGTGCTTATTCTTATCGTTCTTTCATATCTATCTCTTGTAAGAACTACTTAAGCAATATGTTTTTAATTGGCATTTAATCGGGATTAGATTAGCATAAGACCCTAATCACCCCCCCTAGGGTCTAACAAGATAATCCTCCTAGACTTGGATAACGATGTTCGTCATCTTCTCTCCGTCTCGAGCTATGTACGGACACCTATTGGCATTTTTAGATGCCTACAGATATCCTCTCCAAAGTATTTCAGACTCACTCTTTTATAGAAGAGTCTGGAATGCTTTGGATAAGATAGACCCTTTCCTCAATCTCGTAGAGGGACCTATGAACTGCTTCAATTCTTGACTTCTGCAGTCTTTAGTCTATTCAGTGTTTTGTGAAATAGATGAAGTTCTTTCGGTACTGCGTTTATCGTCTGACCATTATCAAAATCTTAAACTAAAGTTGATGCGTAAGTTTCTGAATTTAGCTCGTGTCATTGAGTTAACTTTGAACTGATCATCTTCGTCAGAAATTCATATCTGAATGCGATTGAACTCCTTGGAATCATTCTTTAATCCGGAACTTTTTCTTAGCCTTATTTTGGCGAAACCGTCGATGCGTTGACCAGCATTGACTTTTACCGTAGCGCGTTGTCCAACGTTGACCTTTGCTGCAACACGTTGATTGGTGTTAATATAGTTTATACTCGTACGTTTACTGGAGTCTACACAGTTTAAGCTCTTAAGGCATTGGAACATGGCGGTCCCAAATGTTGGTTTGCAGGACCAACTATTAAAGCCGATTCATCTACATGTATGGATCTTATCCCAAAGTTGTTGGATACTTAAGTCACGAGACTAACTAATGAGGCTGATGCGTCAATGACTCTCATATTTATAGGATTTTTGGCAAACCCTCAGTCATCAACAGGTAAGATGAGCCTTTACCGACTACCGTTTGAGTCGGGCTAGCATGCGAATTATTTAAGTCTGCTCTGCATGTAACATTTACTAAAAGAGTTAACTCTTTTAGTGCTATGATATTGAATACGTAGACTTCGTCTTTCTCCTATGAAAAGACTAAACAATAACGTGTATCAGACGTAGACTTAGGATTTTTGGTAAATCCTCAGCCTTTAACGGATTTGATGTACCTTTACCGACTACTGTTTGAGTCAGGCTAGCATGCGAATTGTTTAAGTCCGTTCCGCATGTAACGTTATGCTAAAAGAGTTAACTTTTTTAGTGCTACAATATTGAATACGTAAACTTTGTCCTTCTCACGGGAATAGACTACACGGCAACGCATGTTAGGTGCTGACTTATCCCTACTTAGGCTTTAGGATAGAATTCCCCAGACTTGGACTCTGGTGTCTTCTTCAATCGGTGAAAGACTAAACCGGTAACGCGTGTTAGGCGTTGACTTATCCCTGCTCAGGATTCGGGATAAAATTCCTCATGCATAAAAGGTATGGATTTTTGTTGCTACGATACCGAATATGTAGACTCGGTCGTTTTCACGGGAACGAACCACCCAGCAATGTGGGTTAAGCGCTGACTCATCCCTACTTAGGTTTTGGGATAAAATGCCCCAGATTGGTATTCTGGTGTCTTCTTCAATCAGTAAAAGACTAAACCGGTAATGTGTGTTAGACGCTGACATATCCCTACTTAGGCTTCGGGATAAAATTTCCCAGACTTAGATTCTGGTGTCTTTTTTAATCGGTGAAAGACTAAACCGGTAACGCGTGTTAGGAGTTGACTTATCCCTATTTAGGCTTCGGGATAAAATTCCCCGTCCGTGCGAGGCACAGATTATGAGAGTTGAAAAGATGATGTCTTCTCTTGGGGCAAAGACGAACCCGACATCGGAGAGGAAGAATTTTATATTCTATCTTCAGTTACAAAAGAAACTCAAAGTGGGATCTCCACTTTGAGAATACATGAGGCGAAACTAAGAGTGGGATCTCCACTCCAAGAATCAAAAAGATTCAGATAACCCTAACTATCAGAAGGTTTGATTATCGAACTAAAGGTGGGTTTCTCATTTATCGATTGTGAATTACAGTTTTGGCTCTAACTATAGGAAGGTTTAATCAAATAAGAGGTTTGAGACGACCCTAACTGTAGGAAGGTTTGATCGCTCAATTTGAAAGTGGACCTCTCGTTCATGGAAAGAATCGAGAGGAGATTTTGATTGTGGTCCTAACTGTAGGAAGGTTTGACCAGGTGAGAGGTTTGAGATGATCTAACTGTAGGAAGGTTTGATCGCAAGCTGACCACTCGTTCATGGAAGAAATTGAGATGGGATTTTGGTTTTGTCCTTAACTGTAGGAAGGTTTGACCAAGGGGGGAGTTTTGAGACAATCCTAACTTTTATAGTTTTGATCGCTCAATTTGTGGACCTCTTGTTTATTAAAGGAATCGAGAGGGGACTTTGGTTGTGGTCCTAACTATAAGAACTTTTGACCAAATGAATAGTACGAGTGGGAGTACAAATCATAGTGGAGTGTTGACTCGTACAAATCACTCAAATGAGTTCCTAGTGTTAAGTGACAAATATTTAACACGGAGGGGTTTGACAGTCGTCAATGATCAAGATGTTAAAATTCCAAGTACTATGTCCAGAATTTAATAATGGGAATGTTGAGTGCATAGACGCATTGGAAGTTTGAGTGGATTCAACAAAAAAAATTTTGGTGGTCCCACCATCAATTAGTCTGATCGGTGGGAGTTTTTGTGGTGGAAGGCTGTGAGTCATCAAACACCAATGAGAGTTTTGTGAGGGAAAATTAATCCAACGAAGTGATCGAATCTCGTTTCAACAAAAGAGTGTTCGGAAATCACAGTGGGAGTTTAGTGTTTATCACTTTGTTTGTAATGATCGGGTTATCCCTAAGAAAATTACATGTAGCATTCTTCCGGGAACTTCCCGTTACATGAATCATCCACCCCTAGCTTCTTAGGAAACTAGGTCTAATATTATACTTAGTTGGGTGATCGAGTTATCCTTAAGAATACCAGGCATGACACTCTGCAGGAACTTCCCGTGAAAGAAAGGAAATAGTTTAGACTCATATACCTGTTGGAGTTTTGAGAAGCAGTTTATACTCGTATACTCTTCGGAGTGTTAGAAAGAGCAGTTTATACTTTTATACTTGTCGGAGTCTTCATTTGGCTTAATTTAGCGTTATGACGTCGGTTTCAACCAAGGTTTGGATGCTATTCTTAAGAGCGAAGCAAGCCTTGGTAGGATGAAGGATCCTCTTGTGGTACGCACAGTACTTCGGATCCAGCAGTGTTGTCAGCTTCCTCCTGATTTACGATAGGTGGCAGTTTGATCTTGTTATTTTTAAGGAGGGACTCGAAGATGGCTGAAACATCTTCGTCTTTGAAAGATTGCTCTTTCTGGAGTCTTGGATCTAAAGTCTTTTGCTGCCTTTGGGGTTATTATTGAGACGTCTGATTAACGTTAACAACTGCTGCAAGTGTCTTTCCCTTACCATGGGAGGAGTTTGAGTTTGGAGGATTAGCCATCGGTTGGCTCCTCTCGGCTCACTCTCAGCGCATCCTCAACTCTTTTCAGGTATTAGAGGGTGCTACTCCCATAACCTCCAACACGTCCAAAGAGAGGTTATTATGATAGGTTTGGAGGATGAAGTCCTCTATGATTGGATCTCGGCAGTTCATCGTCTTATTCCGAAAGTGCTTGATGAAATCGTCGTCCATCTCTCCATCTTCCTGTTTCCCCTCGAAGAGCATTCTGATTGATATCTCAGCGTCATCATCAAAGAAGTGGGTAAGGAATAGGTTCTCCAGGTCATCTTAGCTGTTGATGCTTCCAGGCTTAAGACGACGGTACCAATTGAAGGCGGGCCTACGAAGGGTGTCAATGAATGACCGAACCATCAGGGATTCATTCTTAGAAATCACGCCCAAATGAGACTTGAAGTAAATCAAGTGCTGAGTGGGCGAGCCCTTCCCATCAAACGGCGTGAAGTAAATCAGGTTAAAATTCGTCGGGTACGGGATCGAATCCCACTCCCTTAGGTAAGGACACGGAATACCGGTCCTTTTCACCTCTCGAATAGACCTTAGAGCGTTGATTTTGCTCTCGAGTTCTTTCATTTTCTCATCCTCGCTCATATCAGGCCTTGGACGATTCTTAAGAGGAACAACGGGACTACCCCAGTGTTGTCATCTTTAGTAGGACCACCCTTAGCGTCGCTATTTTCAGTAGGGCCACGCCCAGCGTTTTGGTCAACGGGAGGGTCATCTGCATTGATGTGTTCATCCACGTCTGAATAGCTACCTACTTGGTTAGCAGTGCCGCTACCTTCATCCGCTGCATAGCTATTTTTATTTCAATCTTGAATGACTCTTTCTGCTTGGTTAGAGCATCCTCGAGAATTTTGGCGATTCGCTCGGTGTTGATCATGACCGCAGAGTTGGTATCTGATGCTTCATTATCCGAGGATAATCCCCTCTTCATTCTCTGATAATCTCTTTGTCTAATAGTTCTTGATCACAATCGGGTTAGACAATGCGATATAAGTGTGTTAGAGCTAGAAGGTCGAATCGTCTTTCCCTTATCAGCCATATTTATTGTGACTTCCAGAAGTTCGTCACCTTGAACGGCCAATTGTTTCTTATGGAAACGCTTTGACTTAGACTTAGTCGCTCCGTTAAAGATCCTCTCAAATACCGAGACCCTCTACGGAGCGGTCTTAGGGTAGCTACACGCTGATAATACTGCCCTAATTATCTTGGTACACGAATAATAAAAGTTCATCTCCCGAGAATCTCTCTTTCGAGGTCTGTTCATACCCCCAACCCGATAGTACAACTCATCAGCATAATGACTGGAGCAATCTATCGCGTGTTGGCATGACTTCTCAGGTATAACGTCGTTGTCTGAAGAAGATGTTTCCTTCTGAGGACTTATTGCCTTAATGGCGTTCTCAAGAGTCACAGGTTTGGAGCCACGCTTTCGTGAATGTGGGACCTTAACGGGCTCTTGGACACTGAACTGCAGTCCAAGGTGGTCAGTTACAGGAGTTTTCCCATTATAGAAAGGATCTGACTTGTTGTGAGGGCGTGTACGACCCCCAGCTCGAGTAGTTGCTTGGGGTTCAGTCACTGTACCCAAGCACTTTTTGATCGAAACTTTACCTCGATACTTGTGCAAAGGATCCAGACGATCCGCCATTAGCTTCTTGTTTTTGAACAAGTCCACGCTGTCGCGAGGCTTCACTGTAAGTATTAGATCAATGAGAGCAGAGGAGGAACTCGATAGAACAGGTGCAGAATATCTCCTATCTTGGCCTTGGTGCGTGTCAGACCCACGGTTAGGAGGGTCAGACTTGAGTGACCCGCGGCATGGAGGGTAAGACTTGAGTGACCCACGAGCTGGAGGGTCAGACTTGAGTGACCCGTGGCATGGAGGGTCAGACTTGAGTGACCCACGAGCTGGAGGGTCGGACTTGGGTGACCAACGAGCTGGAGGGTCAGACTTGGGTGATCCGCAGACTGGAGGGTCAGATTTGGGTGACCCGCGGGCTGGAGGGTCAGACTTGGGTGATCCGCGAGCTAGAGGGTCAGATTTGGGTGACCCGCGGCTTGTAGGATCGGACTTGGGTGATCCGCGGCTTGGCGGGTCGGACTTGAGTGACTCGCGGCTTGGTGGGTCAGATTGAAGTGACCTACGGTTTGGAGGGTCAGATTAAAGTGACCCGCATTTTTTGATCTTTTCGGCTGTTGTTTCATACTTTGGCCTCCAAGTTTGATACAGTCTTGGTTGTTTCTTGGCTATACCCTTCTTCTGCATCTTTTGTGCCTTTTGCACAAGAATTCGTGCGTGCGCAAGCAGTGCGTGGCATTTTTGGATGCATTCCTCAAGGGTCAAATGGGTCCTTCTGACTTGGATCCATTCATTCATTGAGGACTTAGAGGGTTGGTCATTCGTCCGCTGTTAGGGAGCTCGATGCTCCTTAAATTTTAGATCTGCTTCATAGCGGATCCTGTCTACAGGCTCCAAAGCCTTAGTGAATTGGCGCGCGAGGCATTGACGCTGCCTTTGGCGAGCTTTTTTGGATAAAGTAGGCATGCCTTCAGTACTCAACTTCTTGATTGAGGAGGAGTTCAGATTTGCAGATCCGGCCTTGTTGGAGGCCGAAGGGACGTTGCAAGGCGTGATTGCGACAATAATGGGGGCGTTGATCTTCCTGTGCTTGCGAATGGAGGAGAATCTGGAGGAAGAGGACGACCGATACTCCTCGAACTTCTGTTGGTCGAACTCGTATTCGATCTCCTCGTCAATCGGGTTCCTGATCCATGGTTGTGGTACGATAGCTTCGGTAGCGAAGCTATTGGCTCCCACTGTGGTCACCAGCGTGTTTGGGTCAAAAGTTGATGTTTTCATTGCCATCAAATCCATTACAACTTTGGTCGTTACAATAAAGTCAAATAAACAAGAAAAGGTCGATCTTTTTATAAGATCTCCTTATATAATGAAAATACAAAAAATACAACTCTTATCAAACAGCGCAACGGATGTTTATCACCCGCTGCTTGTGTGAGATCTTTACCTGTGCTGAGGATGTTGATATCTGTGGACCGCCACGGATCAGATCCAGTTGACAGATTATGGAATCAAAGCTCCTACTTCACGAAGGAAGTATTCGCTGTAGCGATAATCTCGACCATGTGAGATTATGGCTCTTCTCGAGATTAAGACTAAGCTTAAATCCGGAGGAATAGGGTACGAGTCTTAGATCTCTCGAACTCTACTCTTTATGCACAGGAACTTGCTAAGATATGCTAACCCTCGCTGTAAATTCGTAGCATCACTCTCCAATTCGGCAGCGTTTCGCCCTCTTGATCCCCTCTCCCAGTGAAATGAACCCCTACGCCTGTATTTATAGGCTTTGGTTAGGGGGTTTTCGGATAAAAATGATGGATTTGGTCATATCTTCAGTTAATAACAGCCTAACCATATTTGTGAAATATATCAAGTCAGTTAGGAACCACTGGAACAGATAAATCCTGAGAAAACTGTTCAAAACTATTAAAAACACGTTTGGGGCTCAAATTTGCGTGACGGGTACTGCTGACCAGCAGGGGGTGCGGGTCGGCGTGGTTCGACCCACGCGGGCGCGGGTCAGCGAGGTTCGAGCCACGCCCCCACGGGTCGGGGTGGTCCGACCCGCACGGGCGTGGGTCAGCGCTGTCCGACCCACGCGGGCACAGGTCGGCGCGGGCTGACCCCCGCTGGCGCAGGGGTTTGGTCTTTTGCTGAATTTCTCGTTATTTTCCTGACTTTTCAGAACTTGTAATTTCTGTCGTTTCGTGTACTTACCTATCGTGTTGACTTGTACACTCCGCGCGAGCTGATTGTCGTGCGCGTGTTGACCGACGCGCGCGAGTTGATTAATGCGCGCAAGCTGATTGACGCACGTGTGTTGACCGACACGCGCGTGTGTTGACCGGCGTTAACCTTTGCTGTAACGCTCTGACCGGCGTTAACACAGTTTATACTCGTACGTTTGCTAGAGTTTACATAGTTTAAGCTATTAAGTTATTAGAGCGTGGCGGTCCCAAATGTTGGGCCTGTAAGACCAATTGTTAAAACTGATTCATCTGCATGTATGGCTCTTATTCTGAAGTTGTTGGACGCTCAAGTCACGAGACTAACTAATAGGGCTGGTACATTAATAACTCATATATTTTTAGGATTTTTGGTAAACCCTCAGCCATCAACGGGTTTGATGAGCCTTTACCGACTACCGTTTAAGTCGGGCTAGCATGCGAATTATTTAAGTCCGTTCCACATATAACGTTATGTTAAAAGAGTTAACTCTTCTAGTGCTAAGATATTGAATACGTAGACTTCTTCTTTCTCATGGGAATAGACTACCCGGCCACATGTATCAGATGCAGACTCGGGATTTTTAGAAAATCCTTAGTCATCAACGGATTTGACGTGCCTTTACCGATTACCGTTTGAATCGGGCTTGCATGTGGATTGTTTAAATCCGCTCCGCATGTGATGTTGTGCTAAAAGAGTTAACTCTTTTAGTGCTACAATATTAAATACGTAGACCTTGTCTTTCTCACGGGAATAGACTACCTAGCAACGTGTGTTAAGCACTGACTTATCCCTTCGTAGGATTTGGGATAAAAGTTCCCAGACTCGAATTCTGGTGTCTTTTTAACTCGGCGAAAGACTAAACCGGCAACACGTGTTAGGCGTAGGCTTATCTCTATTTAGGAGTCGAGATAAAGTTTCCCGCACGTGTAAGGCGCGGATTTTGGCGTTATTAATAACGACCTGTCACAATATCGAATATGTAGGCTTTTGTCCTTCTTACGGTCAAGGACTAACCGGCAGCGCGTGTTAGACGCTGACTTATCCCTACTTAGGCTTCGGGATAAAATTCCCCAGATTTGGATTCTGGTGTCTTCTTCGATCGGTGAAAGACTAAACCGGTAACGCGTGTTAGGCATTGACTTGTCCCTACTTAGGCTTCGGGATAAAATTCTCCGTGCGTGTATAGCACGGATTATGGAGTTGAAAGATGGTGTTGGAATATTGTGTTTTCTATTGGGGAAAAGACAAACCCGATGTGGGAGAGGAAGAATTTTATATTTTATCTCCTAAAGCTGAAGATGAAGAATTTTATATTCTATCTCCAGTTGCCAAAGAAAACTCAAAGTAGGATCTCTACTTTAAGAATCCGGGAAGATAAAACTAAGAGTGGGATCTCCACTCCAAGAATCAAAAAGATTCGGATAATCCTAACTGTCGAAAGGTTTGATTATCGAACTAAAGGTGGGTTCTCGTTTATCAAGAGTGAATTATGGTTTTGGCCCTAACTATAGGAAGGTTTGACCAAGTGTGATTTTGAGGTGATCCGAACTGTAGGAAGGTTTGATCACTCGATTTAAAAGTGGACATGTCGTTCATGGAAGGAATCGAGATGAGATTTTGATTGTGGCCCTAACTGTAGGAAGGTTTGACCAAATGGGGGTTTGAGACGATTCTAACTGTATGAAGGTTTGATCAAGTGGGATTTTGAGGTGACCCTAATAGTAGGAAGGTTTGATCATTCGATTTGAAAGTGGACATATCGTTCATGGAAGGAATCGAGAGGAGATTTTGGTTGTGGCCCTAACTGTAGGAAGGTTTGACCAAATAGGGGTTTGAGACGATCCTAATTGTAGGAAGGTTTGATCAGTCGATTTGAAAGTGGTCCTCTAGTTCATAGAAGGAATCAAGAGGAGATTTTGGTTGTGGTCCTAACTGTTGGAAGGTTTGACCAAATGGGCAGTGGGAGTGGGAGTGGGAGTACAAATCATAGTGGGAGTGTTGACTTGTACCGCTTACTCAATGGGGGTTCTTGGTGTCAAGTGATAAGAACTTAACACGAAGAGGTTTGATAATTATCAATAATCAGGAGATTAAAATTCTGAGTACTATGTCCGGACTCTAACAATGGGAGTGTTGAGTGCACAGACGTAGCGGGAGTTTGAGTAGGAGTTTCTTATTCATCACCTTCTTGTAGTTGCCGGGTTATCCCTAAGAACACACTATATAGAATTCTTTCGGGAACTTCCCGTTACATGAATCATCCACCCCTAGCTTCCTTCACGAAACCGGGTCTAACATTGTACTCGGTTACATAACCGGGTTATCCTTAAGAATATTATATATAAAATTCTCCAGGAACTTCTCGTCAAAGATAGGAAACAGTTTAGACTCATATACCTATTAGAGTATTAGGGAGCCGTTTAACCTTATATACATGTTGGAGGATTAAGAAGCAGTTTATACTCATATACTCTTCGGAGTGTCGTAAGGAGCAGTTTATACTCTTACACTTGTCAGAGTCTTCATCCGGCTTAATTTAACGTTATAACACCAGCTTCAACTAAGGTTTGGATGCTATTTTTAAGAGAAAAGCAAGCATTGGTAGGATGAAGGATCCTCATGTGGTACGCACAGTACTTTGAATCCGTAGTATTGTCAGCTTCCTTATGATTTACGATAGGTGATAGCTTGATCTTGTTGTTCTCAAGAAGGGATTCCAAAATAGTTGGGATGTCTTCGTCCTTGAAGGAATACTCTTTTTAGAGTCTCGGATCCGAAGTCTTTTGCTGTCTCTAGGATTGCTGTTGTAACGTCTGATTAGCATCAACAGCAGCTGCAGGGGCCTTCCCTTTACCACGGGAGATAGCTTGAATTTAGAGGGTTAGCCGTCGGCTGGCCTCTCTCGGCTTTCTTCCTTCTGAGGAAGCGTTCGACCTGTTCTCTGCGCACTTTTAACTCTTTCCAGGTGTTAGACGATACTACTCCCATAACTTCCAACATGTTCAAAGAGAGGTTGTTATGACAGGTTTGGAGGATGAAGTATTCTGTGATCGGAATTTAGCAGTTCATCGTCATATTCCGAAAGTGATTGATGAAGTCGTTGACCGTCTCGTCATCTTCCTGTTTCTCATCGAAGAGTGTCCTGATTGACACATCGGCGTCATCATCAAAGAAGTGAGCGAGAAACAGGTTCTCCAGGTCGTTCCAGCTGTTAATGCTTCCAGACTTGAGACAACAGTACTAATCGAAGGTGGGCCCAAGAAGGGTGCTAACAAATGACCGACCATCAATGCTTCATTTTCGGAGATTATGCCCAAGTGGGACTTAGAGTAGATCAGATGTTGAGTAGGCGAACCCTTCCCGTCGAAAGGCGTGAAGTTGATCACGTTGAACTTTGCCGGATATGGGATCGACTCCCACTGTTTTGAGTAAGGATACAGAATACCGGTCTACTTTACCTCTTGAGCAGACATCAGAGTGTTAATTTTGCTCTTGAGGTCTTTCATCTTCTCGTCCTCATCTGTATCATGCTTTGGACGATTTCTAAGAGGAGTAACGCAACCACCCCGACATTGTCATCTTTGGTGGGACCACCCCCCAGTGTTGTTGTCTTCAGTAGGGCCACCCCCAGTGTTTTAGCTAATGAGAGGGTTATCTACGTTGATGTATTCATCCGCGTCTGAATCGGTAGCTGCTTGGTCAACAATGTTACGATGATTGGATTCAACTATCTGATTCGATAAGGCTCGGATCTGTTGGTCTTGTATTTGTCTCATCTCATGCACAGCCATTTCCATTTCGATTTTGAATGCTTCTTTCTTCTTGGCTAGAGCATCCTCAACCATTTTTTCTATTTCCTTGGTGTTAATCATAAATACTTTACGGGATTGTCCTAGACTGGATACCGTTTTGTCAGAGGCAACTGTAGAGTTAGCATCTGATGCTTCATCATCCGATGATAATCCTCTATTCATTCTCTAATAGTCCCTACATCTAGTAGTCTCACGCGTAACTGAGTTATACAATGGGATACGTCCGAAAAATGACGGGGACTGAAACTTTGTGTTGACTTTCCTTTATCGACTATATTGATAGTGACTTCTGGGAGTTTGTCATCTTGCACAGCTGATCTTTTTCTTTGGAAACGCTTTGGCTTGAACTTGGATGTTCTGGTGGAGATATTTTCCAATACTCGGACTCTCTATGGAGCGATCTTAGGGTAGCTACACGTTGATAATACTACCCTGATTAGTTTGGCACATGAATAATGAAAGTCCATCTCTCAGGTACTTCTCTTTCGAGATCTGTTCGTATCCCCAGTCCGATAGTATAACTCATCAGCATAATTGCCGGAGCAACCTATCGTGTGTTGGCACGACTTCCCAGGTATAACATCATCGCCGTCAGATGAAAACATTTCCTTCTGGGGGTTCAACGTCTTGTTAGAGCTCTCAAGAGTCACACGTTATGAGCTACGCATTCGTTAGCGTGGGACCTTAATGGGATCTTGGACACTGACTCGTAGTCTAAGGTAGTCAGTTACAGGAGTTTTCCTATTATAGAAAGGTTCTGACTTGTTGCGAGGACGTGTGCGACCCCTAGTTTGATGAGTTGCTCGTGGTTCAGTTAATGGGCCCAAGCGTTCTTTAATTAGAATTTTGCCTCGATCCTCATGCAAAGGACCCAGGCAATCAGCCATATTGAATCGGAACAAGTTCACGCTATCATGGGGCTCTGCTGGAGGTGTGTGATTCATCGGGATAGAAACAGGGGCTATCGAAAGCTTAAACGGGACAGCGGCAGGTGATTTGGGTACGAAACGAACTGAACCGGCTCGGTTCAGGCACGAACCACCATTTGGTAATTCGCACATTCCGACAGTTCCAGGCGCTGTTTGACTTTTTGTTGATGCCTTTTCAGACTTTGGTTTTCAGACTTGATTTCGGTGGCTTCTTGATCACCTCTTCTTGCTTCAACTTCTGCGCTTCTTGCATGAGAATCTGTGCTTGCACAATCAAGATGAGGTGCTTCTGAATGCGTTCCTCGAGGGTTAAGTGGGTTCGTTAGACTTGGATACATTCATTCGCTATTGGTTTGGAGGAGAGGCATTTGTTTGTTGCTGGGGCACACGGTGCTTTCTGAGTTTTAGATCCGCCTCATAGCAGATCCTGTCAACAGGCTCCAAAGCCTTAGCAAATTAGTGCGCGAGGCGTTGGCACTTCCTTTGGTGAGCTCTCTTCGATAAAGTTAGTGCGGCTATAGTGGCTATCTCCTTGATTGAGGAGGAGTTCAGATCTACAGATCCGGCCTCGTTGGAGACCGGAGGAGCGTTGCAAGGCGAGATGACAGTAGCAACGGAGGCCTTGATCTTCTAGTGCTTACGAGAGGCGGAGGATCTGGAGGAGGAGGATGACAGATACTCCTCAAACTTCAGTTGGTCGAATTCGTACTCGACTTCTTCGTCAACCGGGATCTGGATCCGTGGTTGCAGCATGACAGCTTCGGCAGCGAAGCTGTTAGCTCCTACTGTGGTCGCCAGTTTGTTTTTATCAAAAGTTATCATTTTCCTTGTTGTCGAACCTGTTACACTGTTTATCGATTACAAGTTCAAGTTGATCTTTTTATAAGATTTTCTTACAATGAGAAAAGTAAAGGTTACAACTTTATAAAACAAAACACAGCAATAGTTTATCTCTTGTTGTTTTGTGTAGGATCTTTGCCTGTGCCGGGGACGCGTTAGTTCGTAGACCACCGCGGATCAGATTTGGTTGACAAGTATAATTATGCTCTTGCTTCACGAAGGAAACAATTACAACAGTGACAATCACGACCAAGCGTGATTGTGGCTCTTCTTGAGATCAAAACAAAGTTTGATCCGGAGGAAGGAGGGGGATAGAATCTTAAATCTTTCGAAGGCTTTTTCTTTATGAAAAAGTTTGCCAAGATCTGTCAATTCTCTTCTGAAATTCGTGGTCTACTATTCAATTAGACAGCACCTCGTTCTCTGATTTTAGATCCTCTCAATTTAAGACCCTGGGCTTCTATTTATAGGCTTTTGTCACC
Organism: Asparagus kiusianus; assembly: GCA_022839385.1. NCBI lineage: Eukaryota > Viridiplantae > Streptophyta > Magnoliopsida > Asparagales > Asparagaceae > Asparagus > Asparagus kiusianus. Next base: position 95,192 of record BQKN01000273.1, read on the forward strand.
GTGTTTTCTGAGAAGATCAAGTGTTTTAATGTTATCTGTAGATAATAACTACCCAGGCGCACTTAAGGATATCTTCAAAATAGTTGGGTAGGTCCTGGGACGAAAGAATTCTAATAAAACATTGAAATCCATATTTTGAGACGTTTGGGAGGCTAAATACGTCGTGGTGGCTAGGAGCTATGCGAGTCATCATTTGGTGACTCGCACGGGTGCGAGCCACCATTTGGTGACTCGCACAGGTGAGAGCCACCATTTGGTGACTCGCATGTGTGCGAGCCTCCTGGCCTGTCGTTGTATCTTTTTTACCCTATTGGCTATTTGTATCTCCTTCGGTTTGTTTGTTTCCCCCTTTTACTCGTGTTTCGTCACTTTGTTGACTTATGCGTTTTACCGATTTGCTTCATGTGTCTTATCGCTGTCAGATAATCTTTTTTGACTCGGATGATGACGCTCATTATGTTCTCTTTGTTTTGAGCTGCGTGTGGGAACTCATAGGTAATTTTTGACGCCTACATCGGTAAACCCCTGCTGAATTAGAGACTAAACGAGCACGAATTTCAGAGAGGAGAAGGAGACCAGATCAAGTTCTTTGACATAGGGAAGAGGAGTTCGTCAGATCCATAGCCCGGTTCCTTCCCTTAAGATCGTACCTAGCTGCGATCTCGAGAAGAGTGGTTATCTCGCTGTTATCGAGATAATTACTTTAGTTTCTTGATTCCTTTGTGAATCAACAAAACTCCGGATTGATCTGATCGTTCGGTGGTCCACGAATAAACCCCTGGCATAGGTAAAGATCCCATGCAAACACCTGGTGATAAACGTCCGTTGTGTTTGTTTTAACGAGAGTTGTAAGTTTTTGTTTTCATTGTGTAAGAGACTTATAAAAAGACAATCTTTTTATTTTCATTGTAACGATTAAAGTTGTAATGAATACCTCAATGAAGAAATCAACTTTTGACCAAAACACCAGCGCCTTCTACCAAGTGGAGAAGTTGGAAACGAAGAAGAGGTCGGTCAAGGGCTAAGGGTCCAGTGTGTCGTCCGAACAGCGTCGAGTCGACTCGGTAGGCTTCTACAATGGATCCTAAGGAGGGCCTATAGCCTGGTGCAATTCCTCTCTAGCTACTAGAGGTCATTGTCCTTGATGTGGCCTCTCATACAAAACAATCAGGCGGCGATCAAGGCATTGAAGCATCTAGCGGCAATCAAGGTGCTGAGTAGGTCACTGCCAAAGCTCAAGCTAGGGGAGTCGACGATTCTAACTTCTTTACCTAAGGCTGCCCATCGGCCGAAGAAAGAACCTATAGAGGCATCGAGTGCTGCGAGAGTGGAGGTGGCTACTCCAGCTGGCAGGGGAGCAACCGAAGGCTGATGCCTCCTTAGGGACAGAGGGGGCTTTCGTTGGCCATTTTGCCATTACATCTCAGAGGTCGATTCCTGAGTGTGGGCCAAGCTCAAAGACATGTTTATTAGCTAGCTGGGGGGAGCCTCTACCCATCGAGAGGAGCTTTCAAAAGATGGCAAGTTAGCTCCTGCCAGACCTCTCGATAGGGAGAGCTCCATCCTCACATCAGGGATAGCTCAGGTCCGAGTCTTAGAGCAATTTTGTCTCCCACGGGATGTGGAGGTTTTGTAGGAAATGCCTAATATTGGTTTGCATCTGGCCCTTAAGGGCTATCTTCTATGAGGTGCCATGCTCGAGCAGGAGCTCTTCACTTGAATCTCCTTCGCGCAGAGGTTCCCTATCAAATTTGAGAAGGCTACGACAGGTGAAAGGGCCGCTGTGGAGGTTGCAAAGAAAAAAGTCACCGCTTTAAAGGCCGAGCTTATAACTTGGTGCCAGAGTGAATGCAAATTTCAGCGGGAGCGAGAGATGAGGGACAACATGATTAAAGGGCTGGAGGGGCATCGTTCCAAGCAATCTACCACCATCGCTAAGATGAAGGAAGAGATTGGCCATTAACAGCATAAGATTATCAATTGGGATGGCTGTATCAAGTACTTGAAAGAGGAGGTTGAGGCCGAGAAGCACACCCGACTCGATGTGCAAGAAAACGCTCGGTCGGACTTCTTGGATGCCCAAAACCTAAGGCTAGATTTGAGAAAGAGATGGCGGTCATCAGCGACTCACGTGACCGTCCAGACCTTGGAGGGTCGACTCACCTTCTTGGACTACATGACTCACAAGTTGGAGATCATAGAGGAGTACCGCCAGGGACTCTTAGGAAAAATTGAGGTGTCATTGACCTGCAAGGTAAACTTTGACTATCTCATGGCCCTAATTCCTCTGGAGTCTCAACCTTCTCTGGTCTCCCACTACCCTCCTCATGTCTCTAACTACCTTGATTTTATAAAGGAGTCAGAGATGAAGGGAGGGGGGGATAACACTAGGGGGATGATGGCAACAATGAAGTGGAGTCCGAGGAGGACCAAGAAGAGGCTACCCCTCCTACTTAGCAAGCCCCAGAGGTCACCCCTCCTACTGTTCTGCAGGCCCCAGCTCTCGAGCTGAGTGCCTCTCTCCCCGGTCTTACCCCCAACCCTAGCCGAGGTGCTTGAGGACTTGTCTCTCTTTCTTTTTTTTCTCTAGTTTTTGTGTAAACGATGATGTAAATTTCTTAGAATATTTAATAAATTTTTTTAGGCTTGTTGGCCATTCGAACTATCATGTCTCAATTTAATTTTTATTTAGATTTCTTTGTGTGCTATTTTTTCTTTGTTACGATATGGTTTGAGATGAGTCAACTCTGTGTGCCGAAGTGATTTGGACATGTGCCTTGGACTTAATGAGGGCGCCAAGGTCTTTTGAGGTGAGAGTCAACTAAAACAATTGGAATACCTTGATTTTACCCTGAAGAGGTACCAAGGCCTTTGGTCGAGTGCCTTGAAACTAATGAGGGCGCCAAAGTCTTTTTGTCGATAATGATCGAGGGGTAAGAGTGCTTTGGTCTTATGAAGACAAGGTGTTTGGTTGAGTGCTTTAGACTTAATGAAGGTGCCAATGTCTTTTTATCGTTGATGACCGAGAGGTAAGAGTGCATTGGTCTTATAGTGACAAGGGCTTTGGTTGAGTGCCTTGGAATTAATGAAGGCACCAAGGTCTTTTTGTCAATGACGAATAAAAGGTAAGAGTGCCTTGGTCTTATAGTACCAAGGGCTTTGGTTGAGTGCCTTTGACTTAATGAGGGTTCTAAGATGTTTTTGTCAATGATGACGGAGAGGTAAGAGTGCCTTGGTCTTATAGTGTCAAGGGCTTTGGTTGAGTGCCTTGGACTTAATAAGGGCGCCAAAGTCTTTTTGGCCCTATAAAGACAAGGTACTTTGAGAATACAACATATAGGTTAGCACTCAAAAATAATTTTATATTCATAAATGAAATACACATTTAAAATTATTAACAACACTTTTTAAGGTGTTCGACGTTCCAAGGATGCTGCAAAATTCTCCCATCGGCGCTTATGAGCCGGTATATGCTTGGGCGTAATTCTTCGAGGACAGTGTAAGGCCCTTATTGGTTAGGGACCAATTTGTCGCGCTTGGTGTCCTTGTTGAACAATGCATTTTAGAGGATGAGATCACCGACATCGAACCTACGGGGTTGGACTTTGCTATTATAGTGTTGGGAAATGCTTGATTGATGACTTAGGATCGGTGTAGGCGTCGAAAATTGCCGATAGGTCCCCGAACATAGCTC
>BQKN01000273.1:98895-111733 GCA_022839385.1 Asparagus kiusianus
AAAAGAGAACATCAATGAAAACAGCAACTTTTACCGGAAACAATCGGAGGGCTTTTTCTCTGACTTCGTCAATGAGGTCGAGTCTGATTTGAAGCTGCTCTGCATTTGAGTCTTTGTTAAAATGTTGTGGTTGTATTGTCAGCTTGCCGACTTCAACTAGGGTGACTGCTTCGTCTCTATAGGTCAACTTGAAGGGGGTTTCTCCTATTAAATTCTTATGAGAGTGCGATAGGACCATAAGATCCTAGGCAACTCTTCCACCCAATTTTCTACTGCCTTGTCTACTTTCTTCTTCAAGGCTTGGAGGAGGCATTTGTTAGCGACTTCAGCGAGCCTGTTGCACTTGAGATGAGCGATTGAGGAAAATTTGAGTCGAATGTTCTGCTCTTCATAAAAGCTTCGAAAGCCCCCACTGTCGAATTGAGTGCCATATATTGACCGTCACGAATAAGAGGGGTACACCAAACCGGCAAACAATATATTTTCAAACAAAATTGGTGACATTACTTTTACCAATCTTAGCGAAAGGCTTGACCTCGATCCACTTAGTGAAGTAGTCGATGGCAACGATAAAAAAATTTTGTTACCAAGAAGCTATGAGGAGGGTACCCAGCAAGTCCAACCCCCACTGAGCAAAAGGAATAGGGCTCAGAATGGAGGTGAGCTTAGTAGTTGTTGCTCCCAGAATGTCCGAGAAGAATTGGCACATATTGAACCGGGAAACAAGTTTCTTGGAGTGGCCAGTATAGTGGGCTAATAGTACCCTTAGCGAATAATCTTTTGAGCAAGAGTTCTAGCCCTATGGCGATTCCCGCAAGCCCCTTCATGAATTTCTTAGAGAATATAATCAGCCTCAACAAGCTGAAGACATCAGAGATATGGCCCAACACCGCTGCTAGAGTATGACAACCGATGAAGCTAGATGTCGAGCATAAGATATCGGCAAGCATTCCTTTGCAGACTATTTACTTTAGCAACATTCTCTGCTAGGGTCCTCTGTGTTAGATACTGTATGATGTGATCGATCCAACACAGCTCGACGAGTGTCTCAGCTTGCATAATGTCATCTAATGCATTGATGATACTGGGGTGTTCAAGCGTGTCAATGTCTACTGGCCCTGAGCTGCTTCTCGAACTGGTTGATCTGAGCCTTGATAGCACATCTGCCCGAGCATTGAGACCACGGGGGACTTAGGAGATTCAAAAATCGGCAAAATTGGCTAGTAGATCTTTAGCTGTTGTAGGCTGTCTAAAATTTATTACAGATAGTTGATCCCCACAAAGTACTGATAATGAAAATTACAATCTGACAACTTTCACATTAACCAATGAGAGTTACAAATTGACGACTCTCATCACAACAAACGAAAGTTACAATTTGATGACTTTCGTGACAACAGATGAAAGTTACAATCTAATGACTTTCACAATAACAAACGAGAGTTACAAATTGATGACTCTCACATTTCAAAGAGCCAAATGTAAGGATTATAAGATAACGATCCTTGCAATACTCAAAAAGGAGATTACAATTCACGATCTCTTCAAAACAAAATGCGAGGGTCATCCTCGCGTTCCAGCTCTAAAACGCAAGGGCCACCCTCGCATTTCAATTCCAAAATGTGATGGTCATTCCCATGTTTTAACTCCAAAACACGAGGCTCCCCACCACGTTCAAAACTCCAAATGCAAGGCTCAACTCCACGTTCTAAACTTTAAATTTGAGGCTCACCTTCGCATTTCACAGAGCTGAACGCGAGGCTCGCTCCAGAACGCGAACCTTGCGTTAACTATTTCAAATATGATTTGAACAGTTTCAAAACTATTTTCCCACATAATGGGCTATTAAGGCCCTATTATGGAGTGAATTAAGGGGTCAGTTACACCCTTAAAAGCCTATAAATAGCTGTGTTTACAGCTGAAAAAGGGGTTAACTTGGTTGGAGCTTGATTAAGGCTTTTGGTGAGCTTTTGCCTTGGCTTTTGAACCGTGTTTCGGTAGAAGAACTGTGAGATCAGTTATTCTCTAAATTTGGTCAAAAAAGGATCAAATATCCTTTCTGAAATTAACTCTTTTATAGAGTTCTTAAACTATTTTTCCCGACGTCAAGTCAAGAGTAGACAACGTTTCATGAAGCAAAGTGTTTGGATCATCAATGAGATACACGATTCAAACCCCCATCGCCACCAAGAAGAACCCAGTTTTAAATAAAGGGAAAGATCGTCATTGATTCCTTCTCTCTTTTGTAAATCGGGAAACTGATAAGAAGAGTTGTAATTTTTTTCTAAGTCAGTTAGAGAGAGATTGCAAAGAGAGATTGTATTCATTATTTTTCTAAGTCAGTTAGGGAGATTAATACAAAGTTTATTTCTCAATTTTTCTTCTAATTTTTCCGACAAACAGCTGCCATCAAATATTGCACCATCCTAGAATCTTTGGCCGCGTATTCTCCATTCACTTGATGAATAACAAGTTGGGAGTTGGCTAAGATGTAGATGTGCTCAGCTTTTATTGCTAAGATGGCTTGAAGACCTACCAGAAGTGCTTCGCACTTGGCCTCATTATGGGAGGATGAGAATCCAAGACTGATGGAGTGTCGATGCGTTGACCCTTCAGGGCCACGCAAGACTATTCCTGCTCCGCTGCTAGTTTCTCCAGAGGATCCATCCACCTTTAACAACCACCACGATGCGAACTCTGGTGAATCGTATGTAGTGGCATGCTTTAATTGAGGTGTAGGGATCTTGGCTATTTGAGACGCTGATGACTCCTGCCAGGCCGATGGAGAAGGTCTAGCTGGCTCGTTGTCTGGTATGGTCAACTCAATGAGGAAGTCGGCCAAGGCATGGGCTTTGAATGTTATCCTTGGCTCGAACTGTACATCATGCTCACTCAGTTTGACCAACCATGCGACTATTCTTCCTAATGTGGTGGGGCTGCCACGAGCTTTTTTCAGAGGTAAGTTGGTCCGCACTGATATGGAATGTTCTTGGAAGTAAGGGTAGAGCCTTTTGCCCATGGTGATGAGGATGAAGGAAGCCTTCTCTATGAGAGGGTAATTGAGTTCACATGCTCTCAGTATCTGGCTGACATAATATATAGGCTTCTGAGTGTTATTCTCCTCACGAACCATGACAGAGCTGACTACTTTGGGAGAGACGGATAAGTATAGATATAGGGTCTCCTACTTTAGGCTGGGTTAGCAGTGGCTTGGTACTCAAGTAGGCCTTGAGATCTCTTAAGGTTGTGTTGTACTCTACCATCGAGCTCTTGCTCTTCTTTAGCTCCTTGCTTCCTCTCAAAATTTTGAAGAAGGGAGGCTCCTCTCGACTGATTTGGTGAGGAAGCGACCCCGTGCAGCTATCTTTCCATTCAACCTCTGGATGTCTTTTAATGTGTTAGGCTTGGGTAGCTTCTATATTGCGGCTATCTTCTTAGAGTTGATCTTAATGCCTCTCTGGATGATCATGAACCTAAGAAATTTCCCCGATTGGACCCCGAAGGAACATTTGGTCGGGTTGACATTCATGTGGTAGCTAAAGGACAAAGAAGGTATCATCAAGGTTAGCTATTTGGGTCGGCATCCATTTTGACTTTACTAGGATGTCGTCTACATAATCTTCCACATTTTGGCCAATCTGGTGCTTGAAGATCTTATTGATGATCTATTGGTAGGTAGCGCAAGCATTCTTGAGACCGAAGGGCATCACCTTATAACAATACGTCCCTTAGTCTATAATAAATAAAGTCTTATCTTGATTATGCTCTACCATGCAAATCTGATTGTAACCAGAGAAGGCATCCATGAAGCTGAGCAATTCTTGTCCTACACTTTCGTTAACAAGTTGGTCGATCTAAGGGAGGGGGAGCTACCTTTTGGGCAGGCCTCTTGAGGTCAGTGTAGCCTACACACATCTTCCATTTGTTGAGTGCCTTCTTCACTAGTACCATGTTGGACAACCATTCGGGATATTGCACCTCCCGAATGAATCCGGTTCTTAGTAGCCAGTTGATTTCTTCTACGACAGCCTTCTACCTTTTCAGGCCAAGATGTTGCTTCTTTTATCGAACTGGCTTAGTGTGCCGATCGACTATGAGCTAATGGCTCATCACTCTAGGAGGGATCTCGGGCATATCTTCTGGTCCCCAGGTGAATACGTCAGTGTTCGCTAACTAGAACTCAAACATCTCTCCTCGTTGAGGTTCAATGAGAGAAGATCCAGTCTTGACCTTCTTCAATCCTTCTTGGTCAATCGGTATCTCCTGAAGGTCTTCGACTAGTGTATCCCTTTCCTATTCCAACACATTCTCTATCTGGAGGCATGCTTTCTCGATGGGGAGGGTCTCTTGCAATCCCTTGCTCTTTGTTGAGAGCAAGTAGTAGGATCTAGCCTACCTTTGATTACTCTTAGCTACGTAGACCCCTTCCGGAATTAGGAACTTCATCATTTGGTGGTATGTAAAAGGGACGGGTCGTAGGAGATGGAGGATGGTCATGCCTAGTATGATATTGTAGGCAGATTTGAGATCCATCACCACAAACTAGACCTGAACAGTGGACTGTTGGGGATACTCTTCAACTGTCATGAGGAGAGTGATCTTCCCTTCTGGTTAGATTACATGCCCCGTAAACCGAAGAGTGAGCCTCGACATGGCTGCACTCAGGACTTGTCATTGCCCATCTGGTTGAAGGCATCAATGTAGAGGACGTCGACCGAGCTCCCCATGTCGAACCATTATCCTCTTGACTTGGAAATCATCAATGTTGGCCGTGATGACAATAAGGTTACCATGAGGCATCTCTACGTCTTTCAGCATTGCTGAAAGATATGGACTCTTCTGCTCTTGCCTTCTTGTCACACATGTTCACCCTCAATACTCACTTAACATATCTCTTCCGAGCGTGATCCTCCCACTGTGGTACCATTGCTAATGGTGTCGATGACCACCTTATGGCTGGACTTGGGGAGTCGACTGTCAAGCTACAGTTGGGGATGAGGTGATTGAGAATGGGACCTCCTATGGGCTTCCCCACTGGAGACCCCCTCCTATCTTGCTCGGAGACAAGCTTCTTTAAAACCTCTCTCTGGATCAAATCCCTGATGTCCCTCTAGAGGACTCTACAATCATTAGTGATGTGGTCGTGGTCTCGACAATATCAACAATGTTATCGAGTATCCCGACTCTAAGGGTCCGACCTCATTTTGGGAGGAGTCGTGTTAAGGTACCCCTCCTTCTAGACCATATAGAGGGCATCAGTGAGGGAGGCATTAAGGACAGTGAGGGCTAGTCTTGGTGCTTACTCCCTCCTTCGGTCCCTCCTGTTAGGTTGGTTTGGGTAGGAATTGACTCTGGGGGGATGGCTCGTTAACTCGGGTCTCAGAATGAGAACCCTAGCTAACTCCCGGACCAGTTGGGTCGCTGAGGTCATTGGGGAGGTCAATGGTGTAGCTGGTACAACATGAGTTACTAAAGTTGGAACCATTGCCACTATCGAGGTTACTGGTGTCACCGTTACTTCTGTCGCTCTGACAGCATTCTTATAGGGTCGGGCATCTTTCATGTCCATATATTAGTGAGCCTTGGCCATCAATTACTCGTAGGTGGAGCATCGCTTCTTGGCGAGTGAATCGGCCAGCTCATTGTTGGATAGGTCGGCCACAATGACCGACATGGCGACTGCGCTCCCTGGGTCGTCGACCTCCAGCTGCTTAGCTTGGAACCTCTTAAAGTAGCTTCAGAGGCTCTCTCCAAGCTTCTGTGTCATCTGAATGAGCATGTGGGCAAACAGTTTCTACTTGGTGTCAGCCAAGAAGTAGTGCACAAACTTCTGGCTGAGTTGCTCGAAGCTACCGATGATTTTTTTCTCCAGGGAGTTCCATCGGAGCTTGGCGCTTCCTGATAAAGTGATGGGAAAGCACCTGCAGATAACAATGACGGGCGCCTACAACATGCTTATCATGACATAATAATTCTGGACATGCTCTGCAGCGTCTCCCTCGCCCTTGTACTTCTCTACTTGGGGTATCTTGAACTTCTCAAGGTTGGCATTCATGATGTCGTTGGTGAGAGGCGTGTAGGACACTTATATGCCGTTGATTAGAGATTATTTTTCATCATTAAAACGGCTATAACACACGTCAAGCTCTTTTTGTCGAAACTTGTTTATATCAACATATGAAGAACATATTATTATAATTTTTCTTCAAATTTGTTCCTACATTTAATCACAAAGATATGATTTCTACTTCCCCATAATGATAATGTAAGTTTGAGCACAAACTACTATATACTCATGTGAAATATATGAACATTCAATTGCTACATCCCTTCTTTTACTTTTTAGTTTTAGTGTCATCATATGCTCAATGTTATTACGCTATATACAACAAATATGCTTCAACTTTGGATCTCATTTCTCTTTCATATACGTGGCGTGAAAATGCAATTTTATGATGACCATATTTACGAAACAAATTAGAAATTGATGATCCGATAAAAAAGATATGTTACATAAAGTTTGATATATACTTATTAATAAAAATAATGTTGCATATATAAGTATATAAAAGTATACTTTCAACTAAATAAAACCAATGCAGTCTTAGGAATAAGAGAATCACACGCATTTTCATGTGATCTAGTTTAACGCACAAATCACTTTCATCAAAATTTTTAAAACATTTAAATTAAAATTATAATAGATGCCATATCAACTCAAAATGAATCTAACTGAGTTAGAGTAAGGAAATACGTCAAAATATAAATAATTATGATATTTAATCATGTGCATTGCACGTGCACAAAAACTAGTTTTAATAAAGGCATCTCTTTTATTTAAAACAAAAACAAAAACAAACTACCAACGATGCAGTCAGTTAATTTTCATTTCCTTTGCTGGTCCAATCTCTTTGATCCATTAAAAATAACTCCAATGTAGAATATTTTTAATTTTTAAAGTAAAGTAGTCGAAAACAATAAATTTTTGAAATGATGTTTTTTTTTAATGTCCCACTTACATATCATATTGGGATCAGACACACATATTACTTAGATAAACCCTTCATTAACATACAATACTAATATAAGAGATATTAAAAGAGAGAAACAAAATACTTTTTTTTCCCCTAAAATCACATATTCTTTTAAGACCGAATATGTAATTCGAAATAAATAATAATTGAGCATGATAATAAATAAATAAAAAACGAAAAGAGCGGATCATAACAAATTCACTAAAAAATATTTGTGTGCCCTCATTTAATTATGCCACTTGGTGTGGCATAAATGGAACAAATTAAAAATGAGTAAATTACATGAACTTTTAGCATTTTACAGTAAACCCATATGAACTTTTAAAATTTCACTAAACCCCAAATAACTTTTGCAAAAAAAACCCTAAAATCATTTGGATTAATTACATTGAGCCCAAGTAGCTTTCAAAATACTATTTTATGTTGCTTTTTGGTTCTAATTTATGGGGGTACCGTACATAACACATAAACTTATTAGGGTTTTTCTCCAAAACGAAAAAAGCTATCGGGGTTTATTTGAAAGTTTATAGGGATTTTCTGCTTGAAAGTTCAGGGGGTTTAGTGTAATTTACCCAACCAAACATAGTCAAAAGGCAGGCGACAAACTGATTTAAATAATGTAAAATAGATCATCCATCCGTAAATTAGATCCTCTCAAGTCTGAAGGGCGGAGAAGAATAAAAATAGTAAAAAAAGAAATCAAATCCAAGGCGGCCACTTTTCTGATTTACCAAACAGTGCTATATGCCAAAGGACCGAATTCCATTCTCCCCGCTAACTCCAGCGACTTAGGGGGTGTTTGTTTCAGTTTTTTTTTGGCATATGGGCTGGATTTTAACTTTTGGGATGTAAAAAGGGATTTTTTGAGGTTTTGGAATTCCATTACCATGTTTGTTTCAAAAAATATTTTGGCATATTGAATTCTAAAAACATAAAATACTAATTTATTTTAGGATTTGAGAAATCCTGTTTTTTTATCCGGATATGGGCTGGATGTCTGACAAAACAACTCCACCTCAGCGAACTCCGCTCTTAATCCCCAAAAGGCGATCACAGACCTAAATTACCGTCACCGCTTCCCTCTCCTATTTTCGTCTCCCTCCTCTTTTACCCGCCGTCTCATTTTCCGCGCGAAAACCATAGCTCTCCTTCCCTGTCTCTCCGCCTCTACAACGCCATCCCCTCCCTCCTCTGGAAATACCTAGGGCTTGTGACTGACGGGGAGCGCTTGGCACCTGAAAATTCGCAGGAAAGCTAGGGTTAGGGTTTCGCTTCTGCTCCTCTTCGGCGAGTGGATGAGCCTAGTCTTCAGGTATATTCTATCCTTTGTTGTTTAATTTCTGAGATCTTTGTAGAAAGTTGGTGATTTTGACGTGTTTTGGGGATTTATCGGGGGGATTTTAGCTGGTAGTGTTCAATTTCTAAAGAAAGAGGTGTTAATGAGGATGGCTTCTAATATGCCTTTTTTTGATTCTACCAGATTATTTTTGTTTATGATTAGGTTTTTTTTGAAATGTTAGACGATTATGTAAGATTTGCACTGATCGCAGGTTAGATGCAAGAAACTTTCTACATTGAAATGCAACAGATAAAATAAAGGTGGTGGTACTAGTTTTTGGTGGTTTAGCACCTCAATTTGTTTCTTGTGTTCATTTGTAAAGTGCCAAACAAATTTGTTCAGCTTTTGACTGGTGTTCCATATAGTACTTGGTTTAGGGTGGATCTTCATTATTATCATTTGAGCCTATTTCACGTTTAAAAAAAAAGGTCTGTTATGACAGGACTGTAAATTGATGACAATTGTCTAACTTGAGGCTAAATTCCTGTCCAAGAATGAGCTTTCCATAAAACCTAGTAGGTCAAATTGGCAGTCAGGAAGAAGTGCCTCATAGTTGTGATGTTTGCCCTCATGGAAGCGGGAAGAACTCCAATATTTTCTGCATTACCGGGGGGAAAACTTGAAGCTTGTTTTTTCTTTGTTGATGTTTTTTTCCTGAGGCTGTACTGTTTGGGGTCAGTGTGGGAGTTGGACTTTCAAATTTGTTGCTGGGAAGTTGAATTAATCTATGAGCTGTATTAAAAGCCAAAAAGCTCAAATGAGAACATCATATGTTATCTATCATAGACTCATAGTACTACTTTCACGTCTTACCAAGCGTACTTAACTGCATAGTTTGATGTTAACCATGACCTTATTTTAGTAGATTCAGCCTCCATACTCAAATTCATCATGTACTAGCCATGTATCTGTTTCTTAAGCTCCCTGTCTCCATTACTAAATAGTAGACATATTTGGGCTTAGTTCATGCCAGAAGCTTTAAAAAAGGCATATTAGAACATTGCATTCATAATTTTCCTCTTAGTTTCTTGAAATTTGTTAATTAAGGTTAATTTCACTTAACTCCTTGAACATTGTTGGTTTCTATTTACTATATGAGCACTTGTTTAAGATTGATGCATAGTATTTATATGTGGAATCTCTTCTTAAAACAATGTAGATGGACGATATTGATGAAGAGGTGTTAATGAGGATGGCTTCTAATGCTACCATCTCTGCGGTGATTTGTGTGTTTGCTTGTTTGATGAGGATACGTAGTAGAAGGAAATCAATCACTTATCACCCTAAGATGAAAAATAAAGAGAAGATAGACTCTAGAGTTAGGCACATAAGTCGTGTGTTTCATGGCTATGATGAGAGTTGTAGGGCTTATGTTAGAATGAGGCCGCGTGCATTTCATAATCTTGTAAGAATAATGAGATATACCGGCCTACTAAAAGATTCACGGGGTGTTAAAGTAGAAGAACAATTGCTCATGTTCCTTAATATATTAGGCCATAAAACAAGAAATAGAATTGTTAGGTCACATTTCATAAGATCGGGGGAAACCGTTTCAAAATATTTTAACAAGTGCTTGGAAGCCGTTGGTCGTTTAAGGGGGCGGTACATGAAGCAAGCACCAAGTGAAGTATCGTCAGAGATTGCCACTAACCCGTTATACTATCCTTATTTCAAGGTAATCATTATTATAACATAACTACTCATAATATAACGGTCAATGTTACCTTTCTATTATTATTATTAACTGTTTAATGTATCATATAGGATTGCATTGGCATGATAGATGGAACCCATATCGACGCCATGCTTCCCGCTAGCCTTGTTGCACGTTTTAGAGGTCGTAAAGGTGTAACTCAAAATGTTCTAGCTGCATGCACTCCGAACAAGTTATTTTCGTATGTTCTAGCTGGATGGGAGGGATCCGCAAATGATTATAGAGTTTTGCAAGACGCGTTATCTAGACCACAACCTCGTGGATTGAGAGTTTACGACGGTAATAAATCCTTCAAATAAAGTATGTTTACTTAATTACAAATAAAAAATATACTAAATTTATTTTTGGTAATTGTAGGAAAATATTATTTGTGTGATGCGGGCTACACTACTATGCATGGCTTTATCTCCCCATATCGAGGAGTGCGGTATCATCTAAATGAGCACAAGGGTAGGCCGATCAATAATAGACAAGAGTTGTTCAATTTAAGACACTCATCCCTAAGGTCTAAAATTGAATCAACTTTTGGGGTATTAAAAAATCGATTCAAAATCCTATCCGCGAAGCCACATTACCCTTTTCCAACTCAAGTTGATATAGTTATTGCATGTACTATACTTCATAACTACATCGCCATAGAAGACCCGGGAGATGAGTTGTTGCATGGGGACAACCATATTGAAGAGGATGAAGATGAAATAGCAAATGAGGGTGAAGAGGATGTTGTTGACTTCACTCAAACTATGACACAAAGAGAGGAAAAAGATTCAAGAAATGAATGGCGAGCAAAGAGGGATCAAATTGCAATTGAAATGTGGGAAGATTATTGTGCTAAATGGCGCGGTGGAGACACAACCGAGATCGGGATGTAATCTAAGTTATATTCTCCATGTTGTATTGTACTTGTTGATATACTGTCTACTACCTCTATGTAATCTAAGTTATCATTTTCGCATGATAATTTTGTGTATATCCAACTTGCGGTTCTGTTTAATTTTGTGCTTGTTTTCAACCTTGATTATATGAGCTGCGATCCTTTCTTTGCATACTGGTTTTTCAAGCTTGTGGTTTATTTGAGTTTTCTGGATTTAGTTATGAAGTTCGGGCTTTTTGTATGCTACTTTTTGATGTTCGTACTCTATTATTGTACTAACATGAGGTTTGGTATTTGTTATTTGTCTGTTTTAATTTGTAGCAACCAGTCATGGCAGATTCTAATGAAAGTGATAAGTTCAGGAATACTTCACCTAGAACACCAACAACACCCACTTATCCATGCTTCCCGGCTCCCCCACCACCCATTACACAACCATTCCCTCCGCCCCAATACATTGCTCCACCGACTTATCCATCTTACAATCCTTATGATATGAACTACTCATTTATGACTCAACAACCCATGTCGTTTATGAATATGCTTAACAGTGGCCACCCACTTATCCACACTTCCCCTAGTACCCATTCAAGTGAGACTCATTCTTTGAAGAGGCCAATGGCAATTGACCTTGAGGATGATGCTGCCTCACCAAGCAAAAGCAAAAGCAAGAAGCGGGCAGTTAATAAAAGAAAAATGCCACCAAAGGTGCTGCACAAAAAAGAGAATACAAGGGGGGTGCCTAATGCTAAATGGACTGCAGAGAATGATGATGTGTTAATCCCCTTCCTTGCTCAGATGGCAAAGGATGGTCTTAAAGTTGATAAAAACTTTAAGGTGCTTGCATATCGAAGAGCTGCAGAGGAGGTCAACAAAAAGTGTGGCACTGAGTTCACAAAGGAGAATGTTATGAACCATGTCAAGTCCTTGAAGGGTAAATATTTTGATATGCGCACTGTCATGGACATGAGTGGGGCTGGTTATGATCCAGAAACTAAGATTGTCACCATGGATCCAGATTGTTTTGATAGGTGGACACAGGTAATATTTTTGATAAATAAGCAAACTTTGAATATTTACTTCTTAGTAACTGATTTTGCAATATTTCTTTGCACAGGGAAAAAAATGCAATAGCTCTAGATTGAAGGAGTATTTGAACACTCCTCTCATTCACTATGAGAACTTGTGTTATATCGCGGGAGATGACCAAGCAAAGGGTGATTTCACCAAAGATATGACTGAAAAGCTTGGTTCTAGTCAACATGATACGAATAGAGATGAGGATCATGTAATACTTAGTGATAATGAGGTTAATTTGTCCCCAAGCCCACGTCTTGAGTCCGAGAAATCAAGTGGGCAAAAACACAACTCTCAAGCTAAGAAATTGAAGACTTCTAGTGGGGTAGCTTCTGCATCAATTGATACATCAACTCCTAGGAAGAAGAGTAGCAAGGCTAAAGAGGATGAGACTCTCATGCGTGGTTTAATTGACACGATGTCGTTCTCAATTCAAAATCAACATGTACATCAACGTGTTGTGCATTGGAGTGAGACCATGGCGAATGCTCTAATGACGCATGAGAGTGAATTTTCTGAGGGGGTATTGGATAAAGTGCTTGATTACTTGTATGAGCATGAATCAGAAGCTAGGAGGTTGATCATCAAAACCAAAAATTCTCAAAAGCTATTTATAGAGAAGATTATCAACGAGCAAGGGTTTGACTTATGAAAACTTGATATTGCACTACTTTTGAAGACTTGACATATCTATTGCTTTTGTAAACTTGATATTGCACTACTTTTGAAGACTTGACATG
Source organism: Asparagus kiusianus (assembly GCA_022839385.1). NCBI lineage: Eukaryota > Viridiplantae > Streptophyta > Magnoliopsida > Asparagales > Asparagaceae > Asparagus > Asparagus kiusianus. Next base: position 111,674 of record BQKN01000273.1, read on the forward strand.
ATGTTATTAATTTTGTAGCTTTATGTTATTAATTTTGTAAGTTTAACAACTTAGTGATGT
>BQKN01000273.1:111949-133917 GCA_022839385.1 Asparagus kiusianus
TGCAACATCATTGTTAGATGAGGCAATCCATGTATTCAATTTTAATATCTATATCTGAGCCCCTACCTTGGTCCTATTATGAGTTTTCTAATGGTTGCTTGTCTGAGCCTTGGTTATTTGAGTTATAGCTTGTTACTGAGTTTGTTTAATATTGATCATGCTACATTGACTGAGTTTGTTGATTTTGCTTGGAGGGTTGCTGGGTTTGTTGCTTTTGATCATGCTACCTTGACTGAGCCTTTGTTGTTTGAGTTATATCTTGTTTACAATGTCCTGTGCACTTCTCATGGTGTACGTTGATTCTGATCATGCTATCTTGACTGAGCCTTTGTTGCTTTTGATCAAGCTACCTTGACTGAGCCTTTGTTGTTTACAATGTCCTTTGTTGTTTGAGTTATATCATGCTACCTTCACTGAGCCGTTGATTCTGATAGGTGTTCTATGGTTTTGATATGGATGAAGGGTGACATAATGCACTGATTTTGGCTTATGTTCTATATTCCATTGTTTTGTTCTATTGGTTTGTTGTATGGCTCTGATTTGCCAGACTCTGGAGTAGAGAGCAATCCAGATGGTCTTGAGGACTGGAGATTATTTATGGAGCAATCTGGAGTTGGGCACTGTTTGGGCCAACATCGAGACCGACAATCAAATTGTATTTGCTTATGTATAACTATGCAATTGTATTTGTTTTTTTGTGGGAGGTAAGCTCACCAAAGTTCTTATATTCACCATCTATTATTTTGGTAATCCTAAAACTTGTTTGTTACAACTATAGATTTCAAATTCTAAACTTTGTAATGCTACAATTTGAGTTTGAAACAAACAAGAATTTACAAATTATAGCATTCCAAATCCCAAAATATTGATGAAACAAACATAGTTTTAGGAATCCCAAAACCCACCAAAAAATTTATGGATTTCAAATCCCATGTGAAATCCATATCCATAAATTTTGGGATTTGAAACAAACACCCCCTTATTTTCCATCTCGTCATTTTCCAAGTAAACCAAACATAGGCTGTCCCCATCAAATCAAGAGGCCCATGAGATGACACCTCAAATTTCCCCCCAAAATAAAAATAAAAATAAAAATAAAAAAGCGCTCCTCACAGCGAGGAAGACGACAATCTTGCATCCTACACAATTCTACTCTCGAACAAACCTGTGCTTCTCACTTCTTCTCGTAGAGTAGTCACTTTATGCTCAAACAAGCTAGCTACGGTTCCAAAAGTATCTAGTAATCTAGGGCATCAACCTCTATAGTACGAGGACAGTGACCCACATAAGCAAGAGCCCATTACATAAAGATACCTTCAGCTACCTGACAACGGCATGGATCCGTGAGAGGAAGGCCGCTCATTTCTTAGAGCTTGGAACCTAAAATTTATTTGCTCTTTTTCCCCTTCACATAATGGAGGGGTTGGGGCTTGTAGGGCCAAATTTGGGGGTGGGTTTGCCCATGCCGAGCCCATGTGGGTGTATATCGGGGACCAAACCAAGATGCGGTCCAATGAGCAAAGCTTAATAATTTGGGAGGGGGGAATATCCAACGGGGGAACCGCCCACGTAAAATTATGGAGAGGAAACAGAATGTGGCATAGGTGTAATACACATATTTTAAAGCTTGCGATTGTATTGACAATAACTTTCAGATATATTGATGACTGGAGTGGTCTACTTAATAATCTAATTGTATTATCTAGTTGTATTATCTGTATATTGTTGGACCGGTTTAGAATTAGCGGTAGAATATATGCTTCTATGCTCTCCTTCTTTCTACATGATGTTTTTCCCCACAATATTTTGACTTTATATTTTTGCATTAGGAGGTTTTATTATACCTTCAATAGAGGGGACATGGAATGATGGTTACTATTCAAGTCTCTCATGGAGATGGAAGGTGAGAGAGGGTAAAATAGGTGGTGATGTAATATTATATGTTTGGGATGTATGGATGCGTGACAATTTTTAATCAAGACTTATCTTAACGTTGTTAATAATCTCTCCCTTCTTTTTTGGGGAATTAATTTGGTATTTGTTGAATTATGTATTGGGAAAATTAAACTAATCTCGCAAGAAGTTTTAGCGTTCTGGGTGAAACCCCCATGACTTTCAAAATTGCACCAAGTCCCCAATAATTTTTGTAGAAAACGCCTAATATATTTGGGTAAGTTATGTGAAGAATTGTAATTGCTGAATAATGGCATAGCCTTTTTCATTGATGTTAGGAGATATTTATAGGATTACAAGATAATCAATTAGTTACATAAAATCTGAAACTGCCTAATTAGTTACATAATTGTTGGAACTAAAATGGGTAAGTGATCTGTCGAGATATTAACAGAATATCATACAATAGGAAAGAATCACAGGGCGTGTCGACTGACACCGTAGGGCGTGTCGACTGACACCGTAGGGCGTGTCGACTTAGACCGCCTTTCGTGTCGACACAAGGGGTGTCGTCTCGTTCGGTCGGGCTTCGTGTCGACTGACACCGTAGGGCATGTTGACTAAGTCCACTTTTCGTGTCGACACAAGGGGTGTCATCTCGTTCGGTCGGGCTTCATGTCGACTGGCTTCGAGTCGACTAGCATCGCCATTCGAGTCGATATAGGGGGTGTCGTCTCGTCTGGTCGGTTGCAATCCTTAATATGCCCCCGTAAGTTGGAGCTCCTTGAGGAGAGACCAATCTTGATCAGCAAGTTATGCAAATGCGTGCGGGGTAGTGGTTTGGTGAGTGCATCAGCTAGTTGGTCCGTGGAAGAGACATGAGTGACTCTTAAGATGCCTTCTTGAACTTGTTCTCGAATGAAGTGAAAGTCGAGAGCCACATGTTTCATTTGCGAACGGAAGACTAGATTGGAGCAGAGATTTGTTGCACACACATTATCACAATAGATTACCGGCTGTTGTGATGATGTGTACCCAAGTTCGCTGAGAAGAGATGTGATCCATCTCAACTCGGCAGCCGTCGAAGCGATCGACCGGTACTCGTCTTCAGTCGAGGATCGAGCCATTGTTCGTTGTTTCTTCAAACTCCAGGATATCGGGTTTCGACCAAGATATACAATGTAGGCACTGGTGGATGTGAAGTCATCTTTGTTACCTACCCAGTCGGCATCTGAGTAGGCATGGAGAGCGAGAGGTGATTGACGATGTAACATGATGCCGTAATCAATGGTGTCGCATAGATATCTGAGAAGTCGCTTGGTGGTGTTCCAATGGTCTGTAGTCGGATGATACATATATTGTGAAAGATTGTTAACTACATAGGCAATGTCTGGATGAGTGAGGGAGAGATACTGAAGACTCCCAACTATAGCTGGGAACTCGGTTGGGTTAGGAAGGGTTGTACCCGACTGAAGTGTAAGGATGGGCGAGGTGGAAAGTGGAGTTGCGATAGTGCGAGCATCGGTCATCTTTGTTCGAGCCAGCAAGTCGACAATGTATCTTCGCTATGAGAGGAGAAGACCTTGAGGGCGAGAAACAACTTTAACTACAAGGAAATATTCAAGTGGTCCGAGGTCTTTGAGCAAGAAGCGACATGCGAGAACCGAGATGAAGTCCTGAACTGATGCTGCATTGTTGCCTGTGATGATGATGTCATCAACGTAGACAAGTAACATGATAGTTATGCCATTGTCATTGAGAATGAACAAGGAGCTATTGGTAACTGAGTTCGAGAAGCGAGATGTAAGAAGGAACTGTCGAAGCTCATTGTACCAAGCTCGAGGAGCTTGTTTGAGACCGTAGATCACCTTCCGCGATCTGCAGACATAATGTGGGTTGTTGACATAAACGAAACCTTGAGGCAGAGCCATGAAGACATCTTCAGTGAGAGTGCCTTGTAGAAAGGCATTGTTGACATTGAGTTGACAAAGATCCCAACCTCGGTTGATAGCAAGCGAGAGGATGAGACGAACTGTGGTCGGCTTTACAACTAGACTAAACGTCTCATGGTAGTCCACTCTTGGTCTTTGGTGAAAACCTTTTGCCACTAAGCAAGCTTTGTACCTTTCTATAGAGCCATCAGGTAAGCGCTTAAGTCCAAAAATCCATTTACACCCCCACAATATTTTTGCACACCATTGGGAGGTACCAATTTCCAGGTACCGTTACAAACCAAGGCATCAAACTCCTCAGACATCGCCTGTCACCATCTGCCATCTTTGATAGCCTAAGTTACACATGTAGGTTCAATATCTATGGCGAGTTGAGCAGAGAGACTAAGTTTGTTGATAGGTTTGTGAATGTTGTTTCGGGAACGGGTGATGATAGGCGAGTTTCGGGTCAAAGGTGGTGGTAATGGGTCGTCTGAAACTTACACAGGTAGGGGTAAGGCCATGGGAATGGAAGGCAAGTTTCTAGGTGCTGATTCAAGTATTGGGGCAGGTAGTTATGGAGGCAAGGTGTTTGTGGGAGTAGGCGAAGTGCGAGGTGGGTTGGGAAGAGGGAGAGGGAGGGCAAGAGGCAAGGTTTGGTATTCTACCATATCCGTTTGTGTGTTGGAGTCGATGGATAGGGAGTTTTTGGAACAAGCTTCGGATGATGTGTATGAATCCGGGAGAATGACACGATGTGAGAGCCAGGTGTCGTATGTCGACTCATCGGGACAAGCGAGATGCGGATTGAATTTAGACATGGGAAACTCAGACTTAATAAATCTAGAATGACACGAGATAAAAGTCTTTTGAGTTTGTAGATCAAGACATATATAAGCACTCCGTGTAAGGGAGTAGCCAAGGAAGACACAAGGCGTGGAGCGACTGGAAAGTTTGTGAGGCGAGTATGGACGAAGCCAAGGATAACACAGGCAGCCAAAAGCTCAAAGTTTGGAGTAGTTTGGTGGCAACTTAAAGAGTTTATGAAAGGGAGATGTCATATGAAGAGTGGGTGTAGGGAGACGATTTATGAGGTAGGCTGCAGTAGAGAAGGCATATGACCACAAGGAGAGTGGTAAGAAGGCTTTAGAGAGAAGGGGAAGACCTGTTTCAACAATATGACAATGTCTATGTTCTGAAAAACTATTATGTTCTGGAGTGTGAGGTAGCGGGTGAGATGCGAGATGTCATTTGTGGATAGATATGTCACCAGTCCAGTGGATTTGGTAAGACCCATGTACTCCCCCCATTATCTGAGTAGAAGGTTACTATTTTCTTTTTGAAGTAATTTTTAACAAGGGCTTTGAAACGAGGAAAAATAACGGCGACATCAGATTTACGTTTGAGAGGGTAAAGCCATATGTAGTGAGTGAAGTGATCTACGAAAATGACGTAGTATTTGTAACCATCGACAGAATAAATAGGAAAAGTTCACACATCAGAATAAATAGTTTGCAGAGGAGAAGTAGACACAATTGATGATTGAGAGAAAGGTAATTTATGACTTTTATTGCAAAGATAGTCATTACAATAAGATTGCTTTGAATTAGATGAATCTAAAGCTAGACCGAATTTAGAGATGATATAACGTTGAATTGACTCGGATGGGTGACCAAGACGATGATGCCAGTCACTAGAAGACACTTTGACACTAGAGTGGGCCGAAGGACGAGGTGCGAGTTGCGAGGTCGGCCATTCATACACACCATCTTTAGGTTATCCTTCTAGCAGTGTTGCCCCTGATAGTAGATACTTCACACGAAAGGAAGATGGTAAGAACTCAATGGACATATTATTTGATTTGTAAAATTGAGATATGGAAATAAGATTTCTTTTCATGTTAGGAACAAATAAAATATCTGTAGGCTGTCTAAAAATCACAATAGATAGCTTATCCCCATCAAACACCGATGATGGAAGTTACAATCTGACGACTTCCAGAAGGCTATAATCTGAAGACTTTCACATAGATCGCTGAAGGTTACAATCTGACGACCTTCACGACAACTAATGAAAGCTCTAATCAACGGCCTTCACAATCAACATCGGGAGTTACAATCTGACGATTCTCATATTCTCAAGGAGCCAAGACGAAGATTACAAGATAATGATCTTTGCAACGCTATGACAAAAGAGATTACTTGGTGATAATCTCTTCAAGGCAAGATGCGGAGGTCCTCCCCGTGTATCAACACCAAAACGCGGTGGTCCTCCCCGTGTATCAACACCAAAACGCGGAGGTCATCCCCGTGTGTCAACAGTAAAACGCCAGGGTCGAACCCGCGTTACAACATCAAAACGCTAGGGTCGAACCCGCGTTACAACAAGCTAAACGCGAGCGACCCTCGCGTACGTGGAATTCAACCAAACATCGACCCCCGCGTTTCCAAGCTACAAGTCAAACGCGAGCGACCCTCGCGTTCATTGGTATTCAGCCAACACCCAACCTCGCGTCTCGATTCTAAGACGTGAGGTTAGGGTCCTGAACGCCAATGTGGGCGTTTGACTCATTCAACATGAGTTGAACGGTTCTAAAACCGTTTCCCACGATTTGAGGGCGGTTACACCCCACTTAGGAGAGATTTAAGGGGCGGTTTCACCCCCTTAATCCTCTATAAATAACTGAAGATCAATTCAGTTCGGGACCCTCTCTTGGGCTGACTTTTTGGATCTGGGAATTGGCAGCAGCAACTGGAGCTTGGGCAAGCTTTTGAGGAGATCGACAACATCTTCCAACGAAGATCATCTTCAACTTCAGCAACAGAGAGCCTTCGGCCTTGGCTTATCAAACCGATTTTCGGTTCAATCAACTCTTTCATAGAGTTTCCAACTCGTTCAGAGTTATCAACTCATCAAGAGTTTCAAACTTGCCACGCAAGTTCTCCACAACGTCAAATCGTGAGGAGAAGACATCGTTCCAGTGAATCAAGACGTCGGATCGTCAACGGAGAGCAAACTCGACGCGAGCATTCGAGGGAGGCACTCCATCGCCACCGTGAAGAACCCAGTTTTAAACAAAGGGGAAGAACCAATTTTGTTCTCCTCTCTTTTGTAATCAAGTTGTAACCGAGATCAAAGGAATCAATTAAAATTTTCTTTTATCTTCTTTATTGCAATTTTTCCTACATACAAAAGATGGCGACTCCGCTGGGGACGAGCTTCTGTGACGAAGAAGTGGTGGTGCAATCCGACGTTCATCTCACTGGAACGACCGTCGAAACTCTCGTGGTGGAGTTTGACCAAGTCAAGTTTGAGGAGGCTATCTCCTCCGGATCCCTTAGCCCCAAGGCTATGCGTAAGATCCACAAAGTCTCCAAGGAGACTAAATCTCCAACTGTTGCTGGAGTGCCGAAGAAGAACGCTGCTCGCCGAAGAAGAAGGTCTCAGCGACGAGCACAACTTCGCGAAAGTCGATCCTCTAACCAACGCGAACTTCGCGTTCATGAGCCTAAACGCGACCCTTGGGTTTCTACTTTAGAACGCAATTTCCGCGTTTATGAGCCCAAACATGAGCTTCGCGAGAACCAGACTGAACGTGGCCCTCAATGGCGCGTTTTACAGCCGAAACGCGGACCTCGAGCCTTTGTTGAACGCGAACTTCAACTTCGCGTTTCCCAGTCAAAACACGACCCTCGCGTCGACAATAAAGAACACGACCTTCATGACGCCAAACCAAAACGCGACCCTCGCGTTTCAAGTGCCAAACGCGACCCTCGCGTTTCAAGTGCCAAACGCGACCCTCGCGTCTCAAGTGCCAAACGCGACCCTCGCGTCTCAATTGCCAAACGCCACCCTCGCGTCCCAAGTTCCAAATTCAATACAGAACCTGGTGTATGCCGTGGAGCTTCGGGGGGCGGCCCCGAACCCCCCCGGGGGGGGGCCAAACCCCCCCCCCCCCCCCGGCCAGGGGCGCGCCGCCCCCTGGACCCCCGGCTCGCTGACCGGGCAGCGAGACCCCCGAATAGTCTGCGTAGCGCGACTAGGTTGAGGGACGGATATAAAAAGTTCGTGGATTCAAGGCATCTCAACCAGGTCCATGTTCATCAAGAGCCAGTCCTGTCCAATCATGGACTGGGGGTTCCAATTCAAACCTCACAATCAGTGAGAAATTCTCGAGTCTTTACAACAGACTTGAGAGAGTTTATATTGAGAGAAAGACCGATGCAACAAGTCATTCGTTCATTCCAATATGAACGACTGATTCCTACGGTCCTCTCCGGATGTCAATGCTGCTCATATGCGGCCAAACAATTGGAGTTCGACCAATTTATGAACGTTGCTTTACCCAACCAACGACGACGTTCTCACAGGAAGAAGTCTCCAGAGACCGAGTATCCTGAAGTCACTATCAATGTGATCGGCAGAGGCAAAGCCTCGGGTCCTAGTTCCGATGACTCTGAGACAAGTCGCTCACCGACCGTCAGAGAAATCGCTAACGAGTTTGAAGGAATCTACCAACGCACTCGGACGCGAACAGGAGCCATTCCCCCTGTCAACTATCGGAGTTTGGCTAGAGGAACCAATTCCGATGATGAACACTCAGCCATTGCAGAGTCCCAATCATCAAGCTCTTTTGTTGAACATGAGAGCCTCGCTTATATGACGGGAAATCACGAAGATCTCGCAAAGAGGGTTGCTGATCAGGAATCTATGCTCCAAGCACAACAGAAGACCCTCAATGAACTCATGGCCCTGTTGACTCAACTCGTCGCAGACAAAGCCAAATCTCAGGAGACAGATTCACCACCCAGGCAAGAATCCTCACGGAGAGGAAAAATGTCTTCATCCCGACCTCACACAAGCAAAGGGAAGGGAAAAATGGTTGATGACACGGCTTCTGACCAAGAAGCCCACAACCTGGAATCTTCCTCTGATGAAGGAAGAGAGATGGAGAACGAGCAGAATCTTCGGTCCGCCAAAATCGAGGAATTGGAAGCCCGCCTCAATGTCATTGTAAATCGAAGCGAGCTCCAAGACGAGGGAGTTGTCAGACCCTATCCTGCCGAATGGGATGCAGCCCCTTATCCTCCAAAATTCGAGGTCCCGGCGCTACAAACTTTTGACGGCACGGGATCACCAAACCAACATATCTATCATTTCAAGTCACAGACTGGAAATGTGATATCAAACGACGCCATACTGGCCCGATTATTCATTGGCACCCTCAAGGGAGTTGCCTTTGAATGGTTCAGGAAACTGCCTGCCGGATGTATCCAAAAGTGGACAGATTTAGAGAGACTCTTCCTATCAAGATTTTTTGAAGAGGATACAGAAGTCTCCATCCATACTCTTCTCACCACTAAGCAGAAGAAGAGGGAGTCCGTCAAAGCCTTCGTCAAGAGGTTCCGAACCATGGCTCTCCGGTGTTCGTCAGGTATGATACAGTCTACCTTAGTAGAGACCTGTCGACACAACTTGCAGACCGACCTCCTAGCCCGAATAGGAGTTGCAGAATGCCGTTCCTGGAGACAACTAATCTCTCAAGGCGAACAGGCTCAAAAGATTATTGCCAGGATCAAAGCTGAACAAAGTAGGCAGGATCAGCCTGAGCAATCAGACCAAGCTCAATCTCCTCCTGAGCAATTGGACCAAGCTCAATCTTCTCAGTCAGAACCAGAAGATACTACGGCCACTGAGGCCGATCCTCTTCAGTAGGAAGGCGGGTCCAACAACTATCACGTTAACAGTTACCTCTGATAGTCAAATTTGTTAGTGGTCCACTAGGTGAAGTGCCATGTCTATCCTTTTCCCCCCTGCACTTGTTCAAGACTGGGGGTTGGTTTATTGGTAGTTCATTGGATTATGAGTAATAAATTTTCTGAGTTGTTATGTTTAATAGGATACCTCTGTCAACCATAAAATCTATCAGAACTATCAAGCCCATCAATCTGTCAATCCGCTTCAATAGGATGACAGGTCCACCAAACTATCACGTTAACCGTTACCTCTGATAGTCCATTTCCTCCAAATTCTCCCACCAATCCTCTTTAAGAAGGATGGCAGGCCCACAAAACTATCACGTTAACATTTACCTCTGGTAGTCCATCAACCTGTCAATCCGCTGTAATAGGATGACAGGTCTACAAAACTATCACGTTAATGATTACCTCTGATAGCTCATTCCCTCCAAACTCATTTGCCAATCTTCTTCAATAGGATGGCAGGTCCACCAAAACTATCACGTTAACCGTTACCTCTGATAGTCTATTTCCTCCAAATTCCCCCACCAATCCTCTTCAATAGGATGGCAGGTCCACCAAAACTATCACGTTAACAGTTACCTCTGATAGTCAAACTCATCAGATAATGGCCTACCTGGTGATGTGCCTCTATTCCGACTTCATGGATAGTGCCTCACTAGGCGATGTGCCTTGTCTACCTCTTTTTCTTCCCCTGCCAAGTCTTAATCAAGACTGGGGGTTGGTTACTTGGAATCCACTGGATTAAGAGTAACGAATCTTTCATATCGTCGAGTTAACATTACACTTCTGACGATCATCACCCCACAGAGTATGCATTCGACTCGCATCACTCCCAATTTGTCACGTTAACAATACACCTCTGACAACAGTCAACTTATCAATCCTTTAACATGGGATGATAAGTCCTCAAAATTGCTCAAATCGCAATCTTCCCCAGCAAGACACTAAGTCTTCAAAGTCTTATTCAAATCACGAGCATCCAAACTCATCGCTTCTGATGATAAACTCACTTAGCAATTCTCCCCAGCGAGACGCTAATTCCCAAAACCTTGTGCAAGTCATAAGCACACACAAATCTTGTCACGTTAACACTAAACCTCTGACAACTTCACTTATCAATCCTCTTCAATAGGATGATAAGTCCACAAAGTTGCTCCAATCGCAACACAAATTCCCATCAAGTTAACATCACACCTCTGACAAAATCCACTTGTCAATCCTCGTCAATAGGATGATAAGTCCACAAAGTTGCTCCAATCGCAACACACATCATGTCACGTTAACACTAAACCTCTGACAAATTTACTTATCAATCCTCGTCAATAGGATGATAAGTCCACAAAGTTGCCCTGATCGCAACAAGTCCTTGTCACGTTAATACCAAACACCTCTGACAAAATCCACTTATCAATCCTCTTCAATAGGATGATAAGTCCACAACGTTGCTCCGATCGCAATAAATTTCCGACCAAATCAACTTATCGACTCTCTCCAATAGAGCGATAAGTCCATAACATACTGTTGGGTTAACATCAAACCTTTAACAGTCAAACCCCCCCAATGAACTTGTTAATCCTTTTTCAATAAGAATAGCAAGTTTTCATCATAAAATCCCCAGCGGATTAAAGATTTTCTGAAATTATCCCAGTGATAGTGAAGAAAATTTCTGAATTTCACTCTAAGTGAAAATTCATGCCAAGTTAATACTACACCTCTGGCGCTTCCAACTTTCTTTTAGTGCTTCAAGTAACACAGGAAGAAACAGCGGTAAAAGTCTACGGATTCAACATCGTAGCACCAAAATCCATGCCTCGCGTGCATGGGGGATTTTATCTCGATCCCTAATTAGAGATAAGTCTGCATCTAACACATGCTGCCGGGTAGTCTATTCCCGCAATAATAGCAAAGTCTACGTATTCAACATCGTAGCAGGTTGTTATTAATAACACCTAAATCCATGCCTCACACGCATGGGGAATTTTATCCCGAATCCTAAGTAGGGATAAGTCAACGCCTAACACGCGTCGCCGGTTAGTCTTTCACCGTAAAAAGGACAAAGTCTACGTATTCAACATCGTAGCAGGTCGTTATTAATAACGCCAAAATCCATGCTTTACACGCATGGGGAACTCTATCCCAAATCCTAAGTAGGGATAAGTCAACGCCTAACACGCGTCGCCGGTTAGTCTTTTTCCGTAAAAATGACAAAGTCTATGTATTTAAAATCATAGCATCGAGTCTAAGAGGGTTCATTCTCTTAGCACAACGTTATATATGGAACAGACTTAGACAATCCATGTGCTAGCCCGACTCAAACGGTAGTCGGTAAAGGCTTATCAAATCCGTTGATGGCTGAGGGTTTGCCAAAAATCCTATGCATAGTCGAAGGCCCATCAGCTTAATGGACGTGAGTCGAGACTTGAAACAGATAAGCTAAAGACAAGTCTCAAAGACTTAGTCCAAAACACACGGAAGCCACCTCAGCGTCTCAAGTTCAAAAACGCCGAGGTCAGACCCGCGTTGCAAAAATCACGACGCCGAGGTCACACCCGGGTTCCAAATTTAAAACGCCAAAGTCAGCCTCGCGTCTCAAGCTCAAAACGCAGAGGTCCACCCTCGCATTCCAGAAGCAGGATTATGACGCATACCTTCACACAGGTCCCATGTGACTAATCCCTTCAACCAAGATGCCTTCGAAGCGAGTGCAGAGAACAACTCCTTTGCGACAAGGAATCAACAACTCCAAGATCAGAGTTAAGATCCAAAGTATTCCGAAAATTCGTCCCAGTCAACCGCGAACTTTCGAAAACTTTGGAATATCATGTAATTTAAATGTATAGGAGGATGCTTTAAAAAAAGAGGAGCCAATTTTGGAAATGTGTAACCCAGTACCTTCACCAATAATAATATCGTCAGACCCATCGTATGGAGCATGAAGGGAGAGGTTACCGAGATCAGTTGTGACATGGTGAGATGCCCCACTGTCGAGAAGCCATGTTGGAGTTTCGGCATCTGATGCTGTAGCAATATGCGCCTTTAGTTGCCACTGAGATCCAGTGTACGAGGTGCGAGTGACGCCTTGCGAGGAGGCGGGTACCAGCAGAAAGAGAGGACACTGAGCGACGGTGTGGCCTTGTTATTGGCATCCTTGACACTTGCCGAGATACGGCCTCTGCTGGCGAGACACAGCTTGTAGAAACTGAGACGGCTGTTGTCTTGGAGTGGAGTGTGAAGATCGTGCCTTGTTGGACGAGGAGCGATGTGAACCATTATACCTGGTTGACGCAACATTAGCCGTGGCGGGGTGCAGGATTGATACGGATTGCGACTGCTGAAGCGTGAGTTCCCTGTTGATGAGTTTCTCATGAAGCTCTTCAAACGAGATGGGGTTGTCCATGCCTTCTACTACATCAGGGATTTGGCGATAGTCATCATCGAGACCTTCTAAGATTTTCTCAATGATGTCCTCATGGTCCATTGGTTTGCCGAGTGCAGCAAGGCAATCAGTTCGGTACTTGACATATTGCATATAATCCAAAATGGATTGTGAGCCCTTCGTGGCTCGCTTGATATGGTCCTTGATTTGCTTGATGTGACCACGTGTCGGGCGAGCATAGGTGTTGGCGAGAGTCTGCCATGCTTCACGAGAAGTGGTCGCTTGTTGGATGAGAGGGATGAGAGAGGGGGAGATGGAACCGACAAGGGCAGCAAACAATAGTTTGTCTTGTCGAATCCAATGCAGAAAATCTGGGTTGGGAGCTTCAACGTTGTTGGTGGTGATGGTGTGAGGAGGACATGGATGAGATCCATCTATGTAATAGTAGAGGTTGTAGCCGATGAGAATGGCCTCAATCTAGATTTTCCAAGTAATATAATTTGTGGAGGTCAATTTATGGATAGATTGATGGGAAGTATTGATGAGTTGAAGGTTTTGGGTTGGATTTTCTGGGTTGGGGATGACAATGATATGAGAATCAGTCGACATGGTGAAGACTGTGGCTAGGGTTTGCAAAGGAGTGGTGGGAGGAGGTCTAGAACTGCTCTGATACCATGTGAAGAATTGTAAATGCTGAATAATTAATGGCATAGCCTTTTTCATTGATGTTAGGAGATATTTATAGGATTACAAGAGAATCAATTAGTTACAGAAAATCTGAAACTGTCTAATTAGTTACATAATTGTTGGAACTAAAAGGGGTAAGTGATCTGTCGAGATACTAACAGAATATCATACAATAAGAAAAAATCACAGGGCGTATCGACTGACACCGTAGGGCGTGTCGACTAAGACCGCCTTTCGTGTCGACACAAGGGGTGTCGTCTCGTTTGGTCGGGCTTCGTGTTGACTGACACCGCAGGGCATGTCGACTAAGTCCTCCTTTCGTGTCGACACAATGGGTGTCGTCTCGTTCGGTTGGGCTTCGTGTCGACTGGCTTCGAGTCGACTAGCACCGCCTTTCGAGTCGACGCAGGGGTGTCGTCTCGTCTGGTCGGTTTCAATTCCTTAATAAATTACACTGAACCCCCAATACCTTTCAAAATAACCTTTTATGTTGTTTTATTATGGTTCTAATTTATGGGGGTTGACTGCCAAACTGAGAAACTTATTAAGGGATTTCAACAATTCCAAAATGTTATTAGGGGTTTAGTGCGAATTTGAAAGTTATTTGAGGCTTAGTGCGAAAGCCTGAAAGTTCTTAGGGGTTTAGTGTAATTTGTCCTTATAAATTTGAGGTTGTGAGCACCTCTATGATCTTGCTGCTGATATATATACAATTATTGTCTTATAATTAGTCTCCAACTAGATCTGCATTGCTTTTCATACTTTGTACACCCAATAATAAATCATATTCAAAACGTCTAGGTGCTTCGAGGTCTAAAATAGTACTTTCTGAAATGAAAGTGATACTTCAAAATATAATCTTAATTTTCTAATAGTTCTATTTAGGCATGCGAGTTCTTCCACATTCTACCTATACGTATGGATCTCTTTCCACTTTCTTTATAGCAAAATTTCTATTTTATGTAGCTCTTGGCACTAACAACAACAACAACAACAACAACAAAAAAAAAAAAAAAAAAAAAAAAACACACACACACACATCAATATACACGTGACTATGTAAGACCAACTCTTAAGTGACATGGATGCTAATATCAGAGAACTACACCCTTTAAAAAAAATCAGAGAACTAAAATTAATCCTTTAAACTCTGGGAAACCATTTGACTGTGAATAAGAGGCCCTTAAATTTGTTACAACATGAACTTATCATCGATGAGATATTTTAAACGTTACAAGTGATTACCATTACCTTTCTCCTTCAAATAGTAAAGCATCAAGAGTGATATTGGCTTGTAAATTTTTTAAAGACAATGAATCTTGTGAGATTACAAAATTACAAACGCTTAACTGTTACAACAATCTTGGAGCTCGAGTGTAGTGGAATGGATCTTTGATATGATATCAGAACAATCCATATTTAATTCTCACCAGCCACAAATTTGAAATAGATTTTTAAAAATGAATTTTTTTTTTGCATTAGTTTTTTGGCCCATAAAAAGGGTCTTCAACTTATAGAGTGTGTTAGATTATAACTCATAACCCTCAAATCTTACTGCAACATTAAAGTTCTGATGTAAGGACAATGACCTTTTACAAATCTAAAATTGGCTCTTCTCATATATTTAATATAAAAAAATGATTGACAATTATCTTTCTCCAACATAGTAGCTTTACACTCAAATATCTTTGTTTATGTAATAGTTTTACGACATGTGATTCAATTTCGATGTAAGGAACAAATGACACAATCTCATTTTACTAAAACAGTGTTACGATGGTTGATTGCTTGAACACTTATAAAGTTTGGACATCAATATCAACTCAAATCATGCTTTATCTTTTTGGTCAACTTATGTTGACCAAGCCTAACCTCATCTAATGAACCTAACTCATAGGTTTTCAGCAGATAGCAAATATACAGGAATCCAAAGAACAGTCAGTCGACAAAGTGAATTTTCGAAGTACAGTTGGAAGTCCAAGTTGTTCTTTTCCGTTTAGAATTGAATATATATAGCATTGTCCAAAACATAAACCTAACACTAAACCCTAATCTAAACCCCAATCCACAACATGATTCGTGAGCAGAGCACACACTTTGGCATTTATCCATCATGTCATTAATTAGGATTGAGCCACTAGGTTATGCCATTTCCACTACTAAATAATGAGGCATCCTAGACGGAAAATTCCGTCTAGGATACCTAGAATTCCGTCTAGAATGTGTATCCTAGACGGAATTCCGTCTAGAATACGCGTCTAGTATGTTTCCGTCTAGGATATAGTATTCTAGACGGAAATTCCATCTAGAATACATTCTACAAGGAAATTCCGTCTAAAATACATTCTAGACGGAATTAAAAACCGTCTAGAATACATCCTAGACGGATTATTCTAGACGGAATTTCCGTTTATAATAATACATCCTAGACGGAAAAAATTTCCGTCTAGGATGAGTATCATAGACGAAAATTTCCGTCTAGGATAGTCACCCTAAACGGAATTTCTGTCTAGGATGTTTTTTAAAATTTTAAATTTTTTTTTCAAAAAAGCAAGTATCCTAAACGGAATTTGAGCATCCTAGACGGAATTTCCGTCTAGGATGCTATGCTATAGTAGTTTTTTTTTTTTTTTTGCAGAATCTACTTTGAGTGCATGTACACAATATTGAACAACAAAAAATTATATTCATATTTAACATAATCTAATTATATTCCAATATCAAATCCCATTATATTCAAATAATACATTCACCAAAATAGTAGAGAGATACATAAATTGTTTACAAACTTTAACATAAATTATTTACAATGCCTATGACACTGCAGAAGCTTCTTCAACTCCTTCCCTATACATTTACTCAAACCCTCTTCTTCTCCTTCTTCACCTTCTTCCTCATCATCCTGAGTGTAACATAAGGACACAAGTAATGCATCAATATATGTACAAACTGATCAATATATGTACAAATTGTTCCATAAGGACACAAGCAATGCATATATATAAAAGAGATATCAATAGTTGAGGACTAATTAGAACAAGAATAAGCCACTAAACCAAGTACTATAGGTATATAAATTATTTACAGGAAGTAGCCAATTATTTCCAGGAAGTAAAATCTGATGTGTCACATGGTAGATCCTTATTAAAAATTTTCCCTCCAAAATCTTTTCTCTTTTTATCTCCCACATTTAGCTTCTTTAATTAAGAAGATTCAGTTCAATAAACTTTATTTTTTTTATTTTTGTATTAATAGCCCAACGAAAATCTTTCTAACCTAAGGCAGAATCCCTTTTAAGTACAAACTCAACTTCTTACAACTCATGGTTGTCCATCATAACAATCCATTTTCTACCATCAGCATTCATAATAATTGTTTTTCAGGTAAACAGGATTCATGTAATATATATAATATTTCAATAAGAATAAAAACAGATATAAAAGACTATCTATTTATATAACCAATTACCAAGTCACTTCTGTGCTTGAATCTGAATACCACATAAGTAAGAGAGACCAAAACATCTGTTGTGGTGGTGTGCATACATGGAGTGGAGACTGATGTAAAGCCCGATAAGCAATGAGATAAATAAGGTCTGGTTAACCAGCAAATTATAGAAATTTTGTAGATGATTATCTCATGAACGGTGAAGAGCCCCACAAATGTTTGTTTGTGAGACATGGATAAAGAATGCTCATGAACGTTAATTTCCGTCTGGTTCAATACATTCTAGACGGAAAAAATTCCGTCTAGAATATTCCGTCTAGAATACGTGATTTTCTGCTAGTGAATATAAACTTCTCCGTAAATTGTGGAGTCTCAACAAATTGTGGACCAACATTGTGGAGTCTTAACAAATCCTGGACCAACACAACCTACATATGCCCACTAAACTTCCCTTATATCGTGCACATCTTTAGTGTCTAGCTCACCACATAATTACAATTTTTTTCTAGGAGTAACTTCCAGAATTAATCTACATTTTACCCTTCAAGTAGATCCAAACCAAGAAAATAAACTAGTTAAACATGCATTTGCATAATAGCTTACAAGCAACATCGTCGCATTACCGAATAGATCCCTCCTAATCATAATTCATGAAATCGCTAACATAATGGAATTTCTTGTTTCTTGAAATAACTTTCATGATCATGCTACATAAGCACAATGTCAAGTGTGAATTTTTAGAGATTTGGGTTATGTTTTAGAGGTCAATCTGCGTAGCTCCCTAACATATAATATATGCAATAATGGCGTAAAAAAGTTCAAAAAAATTCTCACTAGTCATCTCTAAGTCGATCCAAACAAGGGAATGCTTATACTCCCTAGGAACTGAATCAGCCATCCCTGCTCCGATTTTCCAACTCTAGGGTTTGCCCCTTTCGCCGAAACACAGCCATTTTTCTTCTTTCTCTCTACAATCAGACCCAAATCGCATCATGGGTTCTTCATAAAATTACCACAAACCCCAAAATCCTTTGAAATCAAGCGGTTGATTACCTTCATCTTTGGTATCGGAGGACGCAACGATCTGATCCTTGTCGTCTTCAGCGTCCAAGTTGAGCATGGAGAAGACGTTGGAGAGAGCGTTCATGAGTTAATTTTGTATCTGATTGATGATAACTAATCAAACGTCTGAGAAAAAAAACAGCAAATGACAAAGTAGTTTTGTCATTATTACAAGATTACAGATCATGGAAAACCAAATTGATGATATAAATTTCATATGCACTCCAATAATTCGCTTGGTTTCAACATGGGCGGGTCAATAAGCAGCACAAATGAATTTTAAACTCTATATGAGCTTCCTAAGGCTACAAGTGAAATTCCATAGCTGCATTCATCTTCACATTAGAAGTAAACTAAGCTACAAATTGAAAGCTTTTACTTTCCCCCACTCCTTTTATTCAACCAGGATCCAAATTATTGTTCTTTTAGGTTTATAATTCTACTCCTGCTTCCCAATTTCTTCGTCATTACCCCCCCCCCAAACAATCCCTAACTCCTGTTTTACTCAAAATCAGAGGAAATTTTGAGTAACCCTGGCTCACCTCCACAATAAACACAAGCACGGCGAACCCATCACCATGGTCACCGCCTACGACTACCCCGCCGCCGTCCACCTCGATGCTACCGGCATCGACATCTGCCTCGTTGGGGACTCTGCCGCCATGGTCGTCCACGGCCATGACACCACTCTCCCCATCTCCCTCGCGAGATGCTCGTTCACTGTCGTGTCGTTGCCCGCAGCGCTATCCGCCCTCTGCTCGTTGGGGATCTCTGCCGCTCGGCGAGGTGGCTGGCGATGGAGGAGGCGGAGTACGTCAGGAGGGGGGTGGGTTCCAGGGAGAAGGTGGAGAAGGCGGTGACGATTTGGTGAGGTTGTAGGGGTCCTCGTCTCAGTCGCCGGAGCGTTGCGCTCGCCATAGCCTGTGAAGGGGACGAGAGGGAGGAGCCAGAGGTTGAAGAAGAGGGAGAGGATTTCGATTTGGGGGGATTTCGATTTTGGAGGGTTTCTTAATGTTATTTTGGGCGGAACTTTTGGGTTGGGAGGGGGAATTTCGATTTTGGAGGGAGGGATTTGGTGTTTATTTTTTTTAATACGAGTCAAAATATCTTAGACGGAAATTTTCGTCTAGGATGTATCCTAGACGAAAATTTCTGTGCCTAGTTATATCAAAAAAAATTAAAAATATAAAAATCGTCTAGAATACTATTCTTGACGGAAATTTCCGTCTAGAATGTTTTATTCTAGACGGAATATTCTAGACGGAAATTTTCTGTCTAATTTAATACAAACTAGACGGAAAATTTTCCGTCTAGAATATTCCGCCTAGAATAAACAATTTTCTACTAGTGTTCCTTTCTGGTTTTCGTTTTTGTCGTCATATGTTTAAGATGGGCTGATTAGACTTATGAGTTAACCTAACTGTTGAGAATTGACACTGGCTCTATTAAGAGAATTTCACATGCACGTAGTTCTTATAACTTTTTAACATATGATCGAGTGTTTAACTGTAATTTTAAGAGATATATGTTCATATTTAACCCTTACTATGACCCCAAACCAAATACCGACATATGACGGGCTAAGATATTGGGCTGTGGTTGATTTGATAGTGTGGGTGCTCGTTCGCTCCAAGTACCTTTCAATTATTGGGCCTCAGTCAAGGCTTTAAGCTTTATCTCATCACTTCGAAGCTAACAAGGGAAAAGGATGTAAAAGTAGGCAAACTTATGAAAATTCTTGCCCAATATTTCTTTGCAAATTTTCCCCTTACTTTTACTTCATTTTCTTAATTAAAATTTTTTCCTCGGTTCTTTTTAATGGCTTTTTCTCACTTATGTCTCTAAACTTTTGCATTATGATTATTTATTTTCTTTAATGTTCATTTAAACGAGCTACACCAAATTTAAATTTTCATGTTGATAATTGAATTGACGGAAAACAAATTAAGTATTTTTAGTTTACTTTCTCATCAAAAAATTGTTCCTCGATTCTACTTTGATGGCTTTTGCTCACTTATGTTTTTAAATTTTTGCATTGTGATTATTTATCTTCTTTAATGTTGGTTTAAATGAGCTACAACAAATTTAATTTTTCATGTTGATAATTGAATTGACAGGAAACAAATATAATCTGAGACCAATTTGAATTATCATGTTATTTGGATGACATGTAATCAAGCTTGATCTTAGAATGTATAGTAGTAAAAGTGAAAAATATTTTAAAAATAGCAATATAAAAGGAAGATGAATAATTTAAGAAAATAAGACAAGATGATTTGTTTAAAATGAGATAAAATGACACAAAAGAGAATATAAAGTTTGTTCCTAATCTTTGATAGACTTTAAGAAAATCATAAATTAAAGATTAATGCTAACTCTAGTACACTTTTATATGATGAAAACATCCCCGTAAGTATATAAAAGCACTAAAACAAGCTCATGACAATCTCTTCTAAAGATTCATAATTTACTAACAAAAATAAACTATTTTCTAAAATATCCAGAAAACAGTGTCTTTCATTGCTTTTGTTTCATTTTTTATGGAGCTGATATCAATCTTTCTCCATCTTTATCTTTTTGGATAAAATTAGACTACATTTAGATGTTGAAAAGGGATAATAAACCTTAAATTAGAAGTTAAATTTATATATCTTAATAAAAGAGTATAAAATAACTACTTTTTTCATTGCTAAGTTTTGAAACTTTAGTCGTTTTTTTGTGATTTTGAATTTTGGAGGGTGTGTTTTACAAATTTTAAGCTTTAAGAGTGTTTTGTAAAAAAATTTAAATTTAAAGTTGGATGCTTGTAATTTGCATGTTTCATTTGTTAGTGGTAAGTTTTTGCAACTTCAAAATTTTAAGGGTATTTTTTTGCAATTATTAATTTTTTGGATTATGTTTTGTAAAATTCTAACTTTTACTGGTCTGCTATTATATTCTAGATTTGATATGTACTGGTTATAGATTTTGAAATTTTAGGGGTTTTTTGTGATTTTTTAAATTTTGAAGGAGTTTTTTTACAATTTCTATAACTTTGAGGTTATTTTTTACAAATTTTAAAGTGCCTTATAGTCATGCTTTGAATTCATCCTTATTGTCTGCGAGTTTTAAAATTTTAGAATTTCATGGTGATTTTTTATTATTTGATTTGAGGGTGTTTTTATAATTTTTAAAATGTCAAATGTGTTAATTGCAAATTTTAAATTATTCAGAGTTGATGTAGTTTACAAATTTCATGTTTGTTATTTTAAGTTTTCAAATGGCGAGATGTTTTGTATAATTTTAAACTTTTGAGGGTATACCGTGTAATTTTTGAAATGCTTTGGGTTATTTTATAATATTTTATATATTATAGCATGTTATTTTTTTACCTTAATAATATACTATGGAGATGTCTCATGCATTTTATTGATCTTATATTTTTAAATTTTTTGAGCTGTAGGTAGTTCACATGGTATTAGGATATGATATAATCATGATTAGAATAGATTAAGATTTAAATTAAATATTTAAAATGGTGAAGGTAATATTGATGAATTTTATTAATCTTATTTTTTATAAATTGTTTAGTTGTAGGTAGTTCATATGAGATTAAGATAGGGTATAATTATGATTAGGATAGATTAAAATTTAAATTAAATATTCAAAATAGTGAAGGATAATATTGTCTATGAAAAGATTTTTCCAAACTCATGCTTTTAAAAGGAGTATGATTTAGATAAATCTTAGAGCACATGGATTATATATTATTGAGTTTTAGTTGCTTTCCTCATATCTGTATGTGTGGATCTATGTTTATCTCCATCCAAA
>BQKN01000273.1:138917-167070 GCA_022839385.1 Asparagus kiusianus
TGGGTTTGGTATTTAGGGGTTTACAAATTTGAGATACAAGGTATATATACATGAGGGTTTCCTTGTTTGGATTATTTCGCTCGACGAACCTATGCTCGTGTTGTAAAATCCTAAATACTAAAATCCTCTTTTGTAAGATCAATGATTTTAGATCTATTATATATTATCTGTATTTTCATATACAACGAGCCCTTTTCCATTAGGGTTGGTTGTGATGTTGCTCGCTAGCGCTTTGACGCTCGTTGTCCGTCCCCCTTTCAGGTCACGAGCCAGGAACACGGAGAGTCGCAGGTTGATAGCGGACCACTTTAGTGTTCGGCTTTACTTTCTAGCTATGTATTATTTTCTTTGGGCTCCACTGTAGTTGATGTTAGACATTTGAGGACTATTTTATAGATGTTGTAAAGGCTGTATGCCTTATTTCTTTCATTCAGACTTGTTGTATTTGAGACTTGTTAAGAACTCCAGTATTTTCATTTCAGACATTGTCTTTGTATTTTCTGTATGTTGGATGATAAAATATTATTTCGATCTCTATCATTTCATCAGTTATCTCTTGTATTATCTTTTACTTGCTTTTTTTGCACCTACACCTGTTATTGACTCTTCTAGAGTGATAGAATTATGATGGTGAAACATGTTATTGCACGATGTGGTGCATGACAGGTTTGACATTCTTGGTTTCACCTAGGACTACAGCCTTGTGTGAACCCAGGGGCATCACAGTTGGTATCAGAGCTCTAGTTCCAGTATCCTTAGGATCATCTTGTGTCGAGTCGTGGAGCTAGGATAGAGTTTCTTAGGATTCATGTATAGAGTCCGCAAGGATTTCCTAGTATGAGTGAGGACGATATATGCGTATATCTCAAAAATTTGAGAATTTTTTTTGTGACAACTATTTTTTGAATAAGTTTGAAGTAATTGTGCAAATATTATATGTCGTGAAAATTGCATTGTGATACGCTATTTATAAAAGTCTATATTGACTCATGAAATTTTATTTTTCTTACCATCAGGAGAGAGATGTCAGGACGTGGTAGACCTCGTACCAGGAGAGCTAGCCAGGCAGAGTCCCATCAGCCAGCTCAGTCCGAGCCTCAGCAGGCTCTACCCGAGCCGCAGCTCAGAGGACTGAGGGACAGATTCGGGCAGTTCAGGATGTTCCTCAGGGACAGATTATCCCATATTCTCTAGCACCATCAGCAGCGCAGTCTTCAGTCATGGGCAGAGTATATGCAGTAGTTCCCCGTGATCACGGAGCCAGCGGAGCTGTAGTGGAGGGTACGTTCTTTGTGAACTCTCTTCCCGTCCATATTCTTTTCGATTCGGGAGCTTCGCATTCATTCATCTCGCATGCATTTATGACTAGACTCCAGCTCGTAGCTCAGCCTCTAGACACCCCTCTATCTGTTTCCACCCCTTTAGGTGAGGTATCGCTTCTGGAGAGCGTTTGTAGGAGGTGTATCGTCAGTCTAGATGAGTCGGAGTTCATAGTGGATTTGATAGTGTTGCATATGTCCGAGTTTGATGTCATCCCTCGTATGGATTGGTTGTCTTCCTACCATATTAGTATTGACTGCTTTGCGAAGACAGTCAAGTTGCGAGCGTTCGATGGGTCCGAGATGATTGTAGCTACCTCTCAGGGCAACCGATTTGCGGAGTCATTTCTGGCATACATCGAGGAGGTGATGCGACGGGATCAGGGAGCCGAGTTATTGGAGATTAGAGTTGTCTCAGATTATCAGGATGTCTTTCAGGACATACCTGGGTTACCTCCTGTGAGAGAGGTCGAGTTCTGTATTGAGTTGCAGCCAGGCACAGCCCCGATATCCCGCGCACCCTATCGCATGGCACCAGCTGAGATGAGGGAGCTTTAGACCCAGTTGGACGAGTTGTTAGCTCAGGGTTCCATTCGCCGGAGTCATTCTCCGTGGGGCGCGCCGGTCCTCTTCGTGAAGAAGAAGGATGGTAGTATGAGGTTATGCATAGATTATAGAGAGTTGAACAAGGTCACTATCCGGAATAGGTACCCACTACCTAGAATTGATGACTTGTTTGACCAGTTGTAGGGAGCGCAGTATTTCTCGAAGATTAATCTTCGTTCTGGCTATCATCAATTGCGGGTTCGGGAGATGGATGTTACTAAGACCGCCTTTCTTACTCGATATGGATCCTTCGAGTTCTTGGTCATGCCATTTGGGTTGACCAATGCACTTGCGGTATTCATAGATTTGATGAACCGGGTTTTCCATCCCTTCTTAGATCAGTTTGTGATCGTCTTCATCGACGATATTCTCATTTACTCGAGATCGGAGGTAGATCATGAGGAGAATCTATGGATAGCGTTGAGGACCCTTCAGGAGCACCAGTTGTATGCCAAGTTCAGCAAGTGTGAGTTTTGGCTTTCAGAAGTCAGATTTCTTGACCATGTTATCAGTCGAGAGGGTATAGCGGTGGATCCGGCTAAGGTCACGACAGTTCTTGATTGGGAGCCACCGAAGACGGTGTTAGAGATTCGCAGCTTTTTGGGTTTAGCTGGATATTACAGGAAGTTCATTCAGGACTTCTCAAAGATTGCGACGCCGATTACACACCTTACGAAGAAGGGTGTACAGTTCATATGGAGCATGGAGTGCCAGAAGGCCTTTGATATTTTGAAGGCTAAGTTGACTACAGCGCTAGTTCTGACTATTCCGAGCAGCGACAGGACATTCGTTATGTATACAGATGCATCGTTGGCAGGCTTAGGAGGTGTATTGATGCAGACTCAGAGGGTAGTAGCCTATATCTCACGGCAGTTGAGGGTGCATGAGGAGAACTACCCCACTCATGACTTGGAGTTAGCAGCAGTGCTGTTTGCACTGAAGTCATGGAGGCACTACCTGTATGGAGTGCAGTTTGAGCTATTCACAGACCATCAGAGTCTAAAGTATCTCTTTTCTTAGAAGGAACTCAATCAGAGGCAGAGGAGGTGGATTGAGTTTATCAAGGACTACGAGTTCGCTATTCAGTATCTTCCAGGGAAGGCGAACGTTGTAGAAGATGCTTTGAGTAGGAAGCGTCGACATCGGGTGGCGGCTTTGAGGTGTTCGTTGTACAGAGATCTTATCACACTTAGCCAGTTTGATTTTAGACCTGAGATTGGAGGAACCAGTGCATTCTTGGGAGCTATGTCAGTGCAGCCATCTTAGAGTGACAGGGTGGTCAGAGCACAGTTAGAAGACTCTTGGATTCAAACCCATAAGGGGGAGATTTCCAAAGAGCCTAAGGCGGATTGGACCATTGGAGCAGATGGAGGATTGCGGATGAAGGGTAGATTGGCTATGCCAGCAAGCACAGAGCTGAAGAGAGAGTTATTTGATGAGGCGCACCGTACTCGGTACACAGTACATCCAGGGACTACCAAGATGTACAAGGACCTGAAGAGGCGTTTCTGGTGGAGTGGTATGCGGAGAGAGATTACAGACTATGTGGCTAGATGTTTTACCTGTCAGCAGGTGAAGGCAGAGCATCAGAGATCGATAGGAACACTTCAGCCTTTACCCATCCCAGAGTGGAAGTGGGCAGACATCTCTATGGATTTTATTGTGGGGTTGCCGAAGTCGAAGAAGGGGAATGATTCTGTTTGGGTAATAGTGGACCGATTGACGAAGTCAGCACATTTCATTCCGGTGAGGACCACTTATACACCCGAGACTTATGCGAGGATCTTCATTCGGGAGATAGTTCGACTTCACGGAGTACCAGACACGATCGTGTCGGATCGAGGATCGGTTTTCACTTCATATTTTTGGAGGAGTTTTCAGGACTCATTTGGCAGCACGCTATCCTATAGCAGTGTATTTCACCCCCAGACGGATGGCCAGACGGAGAGGGTGAATCAGGTGTTGGAGGACATGTTACGGGCATGTGTCATTGATTTCCAAGGTAGTTGGGAGGATCATATCCCACTGGTAGAGTTCGCTTATAACTATAGTTATCAAGCGACGATCGGTATGGCTCCGTATGAAGCGTTGTATGGGAGACCTTGTAGATCACCGATATGTTGGGCCGAGCCGGAGGACAGCTTGATGCTTGGGCCAGAGCTAGTGAGGCAGACTACTGAGAAGGTAGCCTTGATCAGGGAGCGGATTCTAGCCGCTCAGAGCCGGCAGAAGAGCTATGCAGATAAGAGGCGGAGACCACTAGAGTTTCAGATTGGAGATTTGGTTATGCTTAAGGTATCACCTATGAAAGGCGTGTAGCGATTCGGGAGGCGAGGGAAGCTTGCACCGAGATATGTTGGGCCTTTTCAGATTCTAGAGCGCATTGGAGGTGTGTCATACAGACTAGATCTTCCAGCATCGATGTCTAGTATACATAATGTATTTCATATTTCTATGTTCAAGAAGCACTAGCATGATGAGGAGCAGCAGCGAGTATTGTATGCACCAGAGATTGAGCTTCAGGAGGACTTGACAACTATTGAGATTCCAGTTCGTATTCTTGCCAGAGAGGACAAGAGGCTTAGAAACAAGGTAATTCCCTTGGTGAAGGTTCAGTGGAACCGAGGAGGCATTGAGGAGATTTCTTAGGAGCGCGAAGAGGACATGCGTCGTGACTACCCACATTTGGTTGAGCAGATAAATGAATTCTTAGTATGATTATATATCTTAACTTATGTGTATATCTTTGGTTATGTTTACATTTAACGCTAGAATGTGGATACTTTCGCTCAATTTTTAATCTTTTGGAACACATAGTATATGTATGGGGGGTTCCTTGTTTGGATTTTTCGCCCGATGTACTAGTTCCACTAAATTAGGATTTGAGCGAGAATATTATCATTTTAGATCGTTAAGTGTAAATATCTCTATAAGGTTATCTAGGAGTTCATATTTCAAGATTCGTATGATTTTCGAATTTCGAGGACGAAATTCTTTTAAGGGGGGAAGAATGTAAAACCCCGAAATCTTTTTATAATGAAATATGTGAATTAATAGTAATAAATATTTCTTTTGTGATAAATAATCTTATAGATATATGATGTACATGTTTATTAATGTTTGAGAACCAATTAAGTGTTTATATGTGAGAGGAATCATGTGACATGATCAGAGCAGTGTATGCCCAGCAGTAGGCATCTTACTGCTGCGCGGTCGACCGGGCCGGTCGACCGCACAGCGGTCAGATAGTTTCCAGGCTGGATCTCTTTTACGGTTTTGTTTTGGTCTTTTGGGTTTCGGGTCGGGTTTGGGAGTTAGTATATACACCAACTCAACCCAGGAGAGCCTCTCATCATCTCAGACTTAAAACCCTAGCCCCCTTTATCTCCCCTCTCAAAACCCTAGCTGGATGTGGTGATTAGGAGGAGTTCTTGAGGATTTTCAGCGGGATTCTGGAATTCCAGCGAAGGGAATCAACCTACTGCAGATCTAGGGCATTCGTCAACACCCAAGGCGAGTATCATCTCGCCCAATCCCTCACCCCTATTTTTATGGTTTTATTTCGATTTTTCATAAGTTTTTGATGAGCCCCAAAGAGGTATTTTCGTATTAAAACGAGTTCTTTCAATAGGGATTGCAAAAATCAATGTTTCAGTTTATAAAAATTCATTAGCGTTCTATTTTATAAAGATCTAGATCTGAAAATTTCCTAAACAAGAGTTAAAGCGTTTTTACAAGCTATTAAAATGTTTTGGTTTGATTCTCATGGATTTTGAATATTAAAAAGGTAGATTTTAAACTTTGGTTTGGTTGTTTATCTTCAGTATGATGTTTGAATCATTTAAGCAACTGTTATCGTAGAATGTCAAATTTTATTTCAGGTTTCAAGCTGACAGGAACCCAGGTTTGGGTTTCTGTCCGCTTGGTAGTCGACCAGGGCTGTCGACCGCTGGGCTTGCTGTTTGGGCAGATGTAGCCTTCGGTCGACCGCACCGGTCGACCGCGACGTCTGCTCGGTCGACCGAGATGCCCACCGATCGATCGCGACGTCTGCTCGGTTGACCGAGATGCCCACCGGTCGACCGTGACGTCTGGTCGGTCGACCGAGATGCCTAGCGGTCGACCACCAGGCTCGTATCAGAGTGCGGTCGACCGAATCGGTCGACCGCCGATCTGTCTGTTGCATTTTCCTGTTTGGGTTATTTTTGAGTATTTTACTCATGTTCGAGGGTTTGCCTGGATTATCTGACCTGGGTTATTAGTCCCACTATGTGTCCATGCATGATAGATGACCTGAGGTATAAATTTGGGACTTATATACTGTTTTGGTTGTGAGATGGATAAGTAGATTTCACTACATGTATCATAGCGATCTTTTATTATTTCCACAGTCCTCGTGTTGGACTATAATCCATAGAAGTCCTCGTGTTGGACTATAATCCCTATCAGTCCTCGTGTTGGACAGTTGCCACTTATTCTATGAGTTTGGAAAACTATAATATATAGTTCCTGTTTCGGACATAGTTCTTAACTCTGCATGCGACTATTATACAACAGTTCACGACATGATAATTATGTAGATTTTTGGTATAACACTTATGTAGATTTTTTGACATGATATTCATGTTGGCTAATGTCACAACACCGTAATTATGCCCTGGAGTTTGTTGTACTTCTTCTATTATTGCTACTATACTAGAACCTTGGGTTTGGTATTTAGGGGTTTACAAATTTGAGATACAAGGTATATACATGAGGGTTTCCATGTTTGGATTATTTCGCTCGACGTACCTATGCTCGTGTTGTAAAATCCTAAATACTAAAATCCTCTTTTGTAAGATCAATGATTTTAGATCTATTATATATTATCTGTATTTTCATATACAACGAGCCCTTTTCCCTTGGGGTTGGTTGTGATGTTGCTCGCTAGCGCTTTGACGCTCGTTGTCCCTCCCCCTTTTAGGTCATGAGCCAGGAGCACGGAGAGTCGCAGGTTGATAGCAGACCACTTTAGTGTTCGGCTTTACTTTCTAGCTATGTATTATTTTCTTTGGGCTCCACTGTAGTTGATGTTAGACATTTGAGGACTATTTTATAGATGTTGTAAAGGCTGTATGCCTTATTTCTTTCATTCAGACTTGTTGTATTTGAGACTTGTTAAGAACTCCAGTATTTTCATTTCAGACATTGTCTTTGTATTTTCTGTATGTTGGATGATGAAATATTATTTCGATCTCTATCATTTCATCAGTTATCTCTTGTATTATCTTTTACTTACTTTTTTTGCACCTACACCTGTTATTGACTCTTCTAGAGTGATAGAATTGTGATGATGAAACATGTTATTGCACAGTGTGGTGCATGGCAGGTTTGACATTCTTGGTTTTACCTAGGACTGCAGCCTTGTGTGAACCCAGGGGCGTCACAGTTTACTACTTAGACAATGCTAAGATATCTAGAGTTGGACAAAGTGACGTCAAGACATATTTTTTGACATGATCCAAATTTCTGGCAATATTTATTATTTTTAGTTATCGATTTGTTTCCTATATGTTTTATTTATTTGATTATATTTATTAATTTATTTTGTAAATCCTACATGTAAATAGTTATTTGATTACATACATGTATCGTTTTTTAATATGTTGGCAGTTGATATGTTTTTCAAACAAAAGAAACTTGATTTACTTTTAGAAAAAAATGAATCAAGTGGAAAAAGTAGTGTCAGCAAGAGAACTAATTTACCTTCAAATTTAGAATCTTCTCCAGTTGAAATTATGCATCTTCTTCAATCCTCAAGAGTCGGAAATCCTAATTTTGCTTCCATAGAACATGATCCGGGATTACGCCAACCTATTGGGAATATTCAGTCAATGAATATGATAAGATAAGGAGAGCTTATTTGAGATTTGGTTCTTCCCAACCCAAACTCAGTAGTTTTTCATTGTCTGATTTAGAAAAACACTTGCGTCGATTTCAAGTTTCTTGGTATTATGAATTTCCTTGGCTCTAGTACTCTCTTGAAAACGTTGCAGCATATTGTCTCCATTGTTATAATTTTACCGATAGACTGACTATGAAAAGTGGATGGGATGCATTTACAATTGTTAGGTTCAGAAATTGCAAAAAGGTCAAGAGTAGTAAAAGATGTGCTTTTCTCAAACATATGGGAGAATATTCATGTTCTCCGCATAATAATACTATAAAATTTTTTGTAGCCTCCATGAATCAATCCAATCATGTTGATAAAGTGATGGAAAGCCAATCGACAAAACAAACTGAGAAGAATAGACTTCAAATCAAAACTACAATTGACCCTATTCGTTGGCTTTCATAGCAAGGGTGTGCTTATGTTCAAGCAATCGAGACAATTTTCTTGAGTTAATTAAATACACAATATTACATGATATGACTAGTGTTGTTTTAGAAAATTCTCCATTTAATGCAAAGTATACTTCTCCTGTAATTTAAAAGGAGATATTGCATATTTGTGCAAATAAAGTTTAAAAATTCATTCTTGAAGAAATTGGAGAATCTAAGTTTTGCATTATTGTTGATGAATAAAGCGATACGGCTAATCATTACATTTTATTATACTTTTATACCCTCAATATCTATTTTATTTGAATAAATATATCATTAATAACTTGTTTTTCTCTTCAATTATAGGAAAAGAAGAATTGTTAAGTAATAGCTCAAATGAAAATTATTTCGAGCCCAAAAGATCTCTAATGAAGCCTAGAATGCTCAAATCGAAAGCCCACGACTAAGTTTAGAAGAAAAATCTCAGCATCATAACTTGTTTAGTTAGTAACATTAATGTGACGCACCTAGTTTCACATATGGCTACAATCCAAGGTGAACCTAAAGATGTCAAACCTGTCATGCACCCAACATTGTGCATAAACATGTTTCACCATCACATTAATATCATTCTAGCAAATGTCAAATGTAAACAAGTGAGGGTACAAACAGATATAACAAAGATTAGAATACAAGGAACACAATAAAAGAAGAGATATCCAAGAATAATTATAATTATGTCCCAACAAAAGAAAAGAAAATATATCTGATAAATTGAAATAAGAGCAATAAATCTCTAACACATAAGAGTCAACTGAAAGGTACATAGGTACTCAGCCTCCAAAATAAAACATATCTCTAAAAACTTGAAACAAAAATAATAGACTACTGTGGAGCACTAACTAACTATCTATAAATGGCGGTAAACTATGTCGAGTCTCCGTCAATCTGCAGCGCTTCGAATCCCTGACCCGCTGTTTTTAAAAGATGGGAGCGCTAGAAAGAACATCTTCATCGCCCCCAGGGAAAGGGTAAGGTGTAGGAAATACTAAACATAACACGTGTGTGTGTGTGTGTGTGTGTGTGTGTGTGTGTGTGTGTATATATATATATATAGATATACACTATATGCCCTACACTAAGAGGAGTTAAGATTTACAAACCCACGACACGAAATGAGTACATCGAGCGAATAATCCAAACAAGGAAACCCTCATATATATACCATGTATCTCAAATTGTGAGTCGCTAAATATCAACTCTAAATCCTATGAACAAGTAACACAAAAATACTGAAAGCACCCTAGAGGGGGTGAATAGGGTGAATGCTAATCTAATTCGATATTAATACTAATTAAAACTTATTAACAAATATATCCTAGCAAGATAGATATTCAACTGAATTAAATCAAGGATATATATATGCAAAGGGAAATAAACAAGAAACGATATAAATAAATAGTAGACACAATGAGCAATTCAAACACAATAATATGATCACAGAGTTTGGTCCTTCCGACCTACGTCTCCGCTCCCCACTCTCGGGGAGAATCCACTATCACGACGAGGTTTCAACGTTCACCCAAAACGTTCACACTTGGTTTTCAACGCTCACCGACAAACGTTTACAACACACACAAAGTAAACACACTCTACACCCTCTAAGTGTTGGCCTTGCCCGTGTCACCTTCCTCAAGTGTTCGAAATCACAATCTCTCACTAGGCTTTACTACCGACCTCACTCCTCTTAGAACCGACCCCGTCTCTCACTACACACTCCTCTCAGTGTACAAGTGTAATACAATGTGTAACTCACAATAAGGCTCAAATACAAGATTTGTTCTCTACAATAGATGAGAACTCAATGTATGCTCACTTTTACAATATCACAATCCCACAACTGAATATATAATGTATGAAATACTAAAAGCTCAAATAGGAATGTGTGTGATAAAATGAGTTCAATAAAATCTAACTCAAATAGAAAACTAGCAATAGTATGAATATGAAAAATCAATAATGAAATTCTAGATAAATGAGTTAAAAAAACTTCTCTCTAAACACAAAGAGAGGATGAGAGTGATTGAGGATGAATTCCTCAATCACAATGTAAGCTTCCTCTTTGTAAACAAACACCAAAACTTGAGAAAAAACTTAAACAAACTTTTAAACCCTTTAAAACTCTTGTTAAAACCCACTTAGATGAATTTGAGAAGTGAAATAGTAAGGGGGTATTTATAGGATGAAAACAAAAGCCCAAAAAACCAAGAGAATCCAGAAAAAAGATAAAAATACAAAAGGCTAGAAAAACTAGTCGTTACAGGTATCAGTCGACTGATACTTGTAGGCGTATAAAATTGCCTATAGGTCCCTTAGCACAGCTCGGCACAATAATTCGACAAATCAACGAACGTTCGAGCGACGAGGCGACGAGGTCAACGAATTGCACGCAAGCAATGAAATACGTTCGCGTGCGGAACCAATCCAACGGTTCAGAAAGTCAATGAGTCGTCCAACAACAAAACGGATTTGAACTCAAACATCGAGGCGGATTTACTGCCAAATCAAGACCACACAACCGGATCAAAGTCCAGATCAGCAACAAAACAAATCACAGACAAAACAACCGAACGACGGACACCACGGCAACACCCGGGGGGACTCGGCAAAAACCGAGCCACCCATGGGTGGCTCGGCCCAGAACTGTGCACGGGCACAGTTTTGGGTGCCTATAAATAGGCCTTCAGATTCATTATTTGGGAGGACTTTTGGTTGGACTTTTGGAGAGCCGAAACTCTGCCGGATTGAGACCTCGTGTTAGAGTTTTTTGAAGGCTTGAGCTTGGACATTCAGATCTGATCCTTGGCGAGCACCCGCACCACAAAAGGCAGAAGTTCGAGAGGATCGAGATCTCAGATCTACGCTACTACACTCCGGATCAAAGCTTGGTCTTTGATCCCAAGATTCGAGCGGTTGTTTCCTTGGTGAAACAATCCCTCCCGGCTATTATTTCCTTGGTGAAATAATACCCGTTATACTGCGTAGATCTGCTTGGATCGAGATCGCGTGGTGGTCAACGGATTAACCATCGGCGCCGGCAAACAACCCACAAAGCGAGTGACCGGATAACAGGAGCTCGTGATTTGTTCGAGAAAAGTTGTAATTTTTCTTTCTTTGTTTTGTTCTGATTTTCATTGTAAACCGGATCTTATAAAAAGACCAGATCTCTTTGTAACGCATAAAGTTGTTAACTGAGATAGCAATGACGTCATCAATGAAGAAAGCCCCAATTTTTCCCGCGAACAATCTGGCGACCACAGTGGGAGCCACCGATCTCGTTGCCGAGATCGAAGCGTCGCAGCCGCGGATCTCGATCCCGGTCGTGGAGGAGGTCGAGTATGAGTTCGACCAACAGAAGTACGAGGAGTACGTGTCCTCGTCTGGATCTACCTCCTCCCCCAAGTCCAAGAAATTCCAGAAGTTCTCCTCCAGGAGAAAAGTGCGTTGGTGCGAAGAAGTTGAAGCCGCCAACGACAACCTCACCCCGATCGACGCCGAAGTTGCGTTGGGTGAAGTCCTACCGGCCTCTAAGCAGGTCAAATCCGCCGTTGAAGGCGTGGTGACTCTCTCTAAGAGAGCCCGCCAGAGGCAGCGTCAACGCCTTGTGAAGCAATTCGCAAAGGCCATGGAGTCCGTTGACGGGGTCCGCTACCATGCGGATCTGAAGAACAAACGAGGCAAACAGCCTCAACAACAAATGAAGGGTGGTTCCTCCAAGCCATCAACTATGGAGTGGGTCCGTGTCAAATGGAACCGTTCGACGCTGGAGGAGCGCATCCGCAAACGCCGCGCATTATCAGCGCAGGCGCGGGCCAAAGCTGAAGAAGCCCGACGGAGGTTGCAGAA
Source organism: Asparagus kiusianus (assembly GCA_022839385.1). Lineage (NCBI taxonomy): Eukaryota > Viridiplantae > Streptophyta > Magnoliopsida > Asparagales > Asparagaceae > Asparagus > Asparagus kiusianus. The sequence continues at coordinate 151,052 of BQKN01000273.1, forward strand.
GGAGGTGGTCAAGAAGCCACCATCAACTCGCAAGGTTTGGAGGCTAAAGTCTGAACCAACGATTCAGACCAAGGAGCAACAACCGCAGCCTCCGAAGATTCAACTTCCGGCGAATCAACCCAAATCGCCGGCAATTTTTACAACTATTCCGGGAGAGTCTACAGGACCGTCCCAGAAGAGGAAACCAGTTTTGGAGCGTCTCGGTCCAATTCCCAAAGAATGAGGTAAAGCTCCAGTCCAGGAACGCTTGGGGCCAATGAAGAAGTCCCAAACAGTTCAACATGCTGGGGGTCGCCGCAACCCTCAACATTTGGAGAAAATCGTGGCACCCAAGCGCACAACTTTGCGCATCGAGGTGCAGGAGCCCGCTGAAAATTCACACCCACAAAGGCGTATTTCGAGGCGCGTGACTTTGGAAGGCCCAAAGAAGGCGATTCAGCCTTAGAAGGAAACGTTGTCGTCTGATGACGATGACGTTATACCTGGGAGATCGTGTCAACACACGATAGGTTACTCTGATCGTCAAGCTGACGAGTTGTACTATTGTGACAGGAGCACGAGGAAAACCAGGAAGAGAAGCCCTCGAAGGCTCGAAACTCAATGTCCCTGTTCAAAGCTCATTCGGGCGGTGCTGTCTGAGTGCAACTGTACCAAGGCAATCCCCGAAAGAGTTTCTGTATTTGAAAGACTCAGCATTGAAACACCAAAGCCAAGGACTAGGCATTTCCGACGAAGAAGAACGATGGTCGAAGACGGTGAACATTCAAGGGTCACCGCCAACATGACCAGCAAAGGAATATCGACTCAGGATCACCCCGAGGCGATTCCAGAGGTGCCCCGACGTGTAACTCGTCTTCAATCCGGAGCCATCATTCGTGCAACATATGGTAGGATTCAGACAAGAGTACCTTCGGGAGATGAAGAATCAGATGCCGGCTCAGCGGTTGCGTCTGACAATACTGTGTCCAGCGAAGGACAGCCCCGCGAGTCATTTATGATAAGCGCGGAGCAAGTGGCCAAGATGCTCGAAGAAGCCATGGCCAAACAACAAGAAAGCTTTAGGTTTGAAATGCAAATGGCCATGCAGAACATGAGAGAGATGCATGACCAACAGATCCAAGCATTGAGGAACCAACAAGGCGAACCAAGTCGTCCTAACCAGAACAACCTGGAAGATGAAGACACAAATGAAACTCGTAATGCCAATAACCCTCCCATCAACGCAGGGGGTGGTAACGAGAATGCTAGTGAAGACACAGGTGAAAGCCTAAAAATTAAAAATCTCGAGAGCAAAATCAATACATTGATTTCCGCTCAGGAGACGAAAAGACAGGCATTCCTTGTCCATACCCAAGAGAGTGGGAATCAATCCCATATCCGGCGAAGTTCAGTCTAATTAACTTCACGCCGTTTAATGGGATGGGTTCACCTACTCAGCATTTGATTTACTTCAAATCGCACTTGGGAGTCATCTCTGGTAATGAGCCTCTGATGGTGCGGTCATTCGTTGGTACTCTTCGCAGAGCCGCCTTCGATTGGTATCGTCGCCTCAAGCCAGGAAGCATAAACAGCTGGGACGACATGGAGACTAAATTCCTTACAAATTTCTTCAACGACGATACCAAGATCTCTATCGGATCGTTACTCAATGAGAAGCAGAAAGACGGGGAGTTAGTCGACACCTTCGTCAAAAGGTTCCGGAACAAGGCGATGAATTGCCGGGACCCGATCACTGAAGAATTCATCCTCCAGACCTGCCACAACAACCTTTCGCTGGATGTGTTGGAAGCAATGGGTACAGCACCATCCAAGACCTGGAAGGATTTGAAGGTTTTAGGAGAGCAAGCTGAGCGATTCCTCAGGAGAAAGAAGGCGGAGAGAGGCCAACCGGCAGCAAATCCTCCGAAGCAGAACTTCAACCAAAAAGGGAAAGGTAAAGCTCATGCTAATGCCGTTGATGCTAACCAAACTTTTCAATTGCAACCTCAGCAACAGCAGCAGCAACGAGCGCCACAACAATCGCAGCCACATTGGCAGCAACGGCCTCAAAAGCAAAAGTTTTCGGAGCCGAGGTTTCCCAAAGTCTACTCCTTCAAGGATGATGAAGTTCCCGGCATCTTCAAGTACTTGTTAGAGAACAATAAAATCCAGTTGCCAGCGATTGTAGATCATGAAGGAGCCACTAAGGTGACGGACCTGAAGTACTGCGCGTACCACAGAGCGGTCCACCATCCAACGAAGTCTTGCTACCACCTTAAGGACAAAATCCAGGCATTGATCGACGTAGGAGTCATAACCCCGAAGCCTGCGAAGAATGTGGGAGCAAACGCGGTGTCAATCAGTTTTGGATCGGTGCCTACAACTTGGTTCGAACCAAAGCGCGTCACCAAAGTCGGGATGAAGACGGTGAATGACGACCCGCACGGACAACGCCAAAAGGGACTTGTGCCACACACCGCCCCAAACGGTGAAATTCTCTGGGTGCACCCCGACCTGATTGAAGATGAACAATGGGCCGGATCATCATCCAAGAAGAACTCAAAGGGGAAAGGGAAGTCTTGCTATGGAGTCTCTGCCATCCCAGGAAAAGATGACGAAAGAATCCCCGCTTTCCCGCTCTCCGACGAAGAACAAGAGGCCTTTGTAACCCGGAGTGGAAACGAATATCACTTCAAATATCCATCTCCTGGCGATCAATTAGCTGAGCAGGGGGTGACAAAACGGGGACCAGCCAAGACTCTCACAGAGCTGGGGGTGATTACGGTCCCTAAACCGGTTGAGGAGGTTCGACGACAGTCGGCAGATAAACAAAAAGAAAAGAGGCCCGAGGAGGTTCAAAATCCGAAGCAGTCTCGTTTCAGTCGTCCGATTGGAAAAGATAAACCGGAAAGTTCAAAGACTCCGCGAGCCTTCGACATTATGGCTCAGCTAGCCAATATTCCAGCGCGGATAACGCTATATGAGTTGCTGCGGCTATCTAAGGAAACTAGAGAAGCCTTGCAAGAGGCCTTAGCTGATTCAGAAGCGTTCCTCACTCGAATCAAGCCGGCGCCTGAAGAACTAGAACTGTTAGCTCAACAGTGTAATGTGGCAGCTAAAAACATTCCCTGCATCACCTTCACCAAAGAGGACATGCAGACGAAGAATTCAAATCATGATCGGCCCCTGTACTTCGTCGGGTACATTGGCTCCAGCGAAGTCAACCGAATCCAAGTGGATCCGGGTTCCGCTGTGAGTATTATGCCGCTTCGCCTAATACATAGCCTTGGCATTCCAGTCAGCAAGTTAGCATCTACGGGCACAGTCATTTACGGATTCAACACCAGCGGGTCAAGGCCTTTGGGTAAGATCCGGATAAAGTGCCAAATGGGCGATCTAAAGACGGAGGTCATGTGCTACGTGATTGATGCTGGGACATCCTATAACTTACTATTGGGTCGGCCTTGGATCCATAGTAATGTTATAGTTCCCTCCACTCTACATCAGTGTTTGAAATATGTTGACACTAATGGAAGGGTCAGGACGGTGGTCGCGGATAAGCAACCATTCAAAGGGTATGAGAATTACTTCACAGATTCTCTCCTTTATGGTAACGAATCCGATACGGAACCATCGATCCAAGGCACAGACAGCAGAGAAGAAGCTGATTCCGAGGCCGGATTCGATTACAATGGCGGTTTTGTTTTAAATGACATTGTACCCTTTGTAATCAATCTTGACGATGAACAATCGTCAGATGGCGGTTGTAACTGGCAACTTGCCGATATTGAAATAAATCATGGTTTAGAGTACTCCTTGTCTCTTGATGATGCGATAAAGGGATTATATGATAATCCAGATTTATATATGCCGCTCCGATCGTCTTATGTAACGAAGAAACGTCTCCAGCATTCTTTCGGAACAACCCGGATTATTCCTGCCAAAATAGGGGGACAAAAAGAAGTGATTTACAGTAAAGGAGAAAATCTTCCGTTGCCAGATCATTTCCTAAGAGAAGATGAAGATGGTGACAAATCTGGTCTGCACTTATCTAAGTATAGTCCGGAAGCGCGCATGCTCATGGAAAAACAAGGGTACGATTTCACACTCGGAGAAGGTTTATACTTCGATCGAGGTTCCCGTATCCCAGTCAAAGCGGCATATGTATCGAAAGGAAAACCAAATGACTATTATCGTCACAAGAGAGGCTTAGGCTATGTTTCATCAGATGACGAATGTGGTTGGCAAATCATCGATCAAATTGCTAACAAAGCTAAGAATGGGTACTTGCCAGATTCTTCAGCTGAGGATTCCGACACAAGTTTGGGAGAAATGTTCAAGACCGTAATGTCGAACATGACTATAGCTGATCCATCCACGTTGGAGGATGACGATCAAATGCCAACGTGGGAGGACCCATGGGTTCATCACCTAAACATGCAGTATGGTGATAGGTTCGAACAGAGAGAACCACCCACCGAAGATGAAATAGTCCAAATTAATATGGGTGATGAGGCCAATCCAAAGCCCATATTTATCAGCGGTAGTCTTCCCCCATATGAGAAGGTGGAATTAATTGCCCTCATCAGAGAGTACATTGATGTCTTTGCCTGGAACTACGAAGACATGCCAGGGCTTGACCCCAATATGGCAATGCACCACCTCAACATCAAGCCGGATGCCAAACCTATCAAACAACAGCAAAGACGGTTTCATCCACAGATTATAGAAGCCATCGAGGCAGAGGTTAAGAAGTTGATCGACTCAGGATTTATCCGAGAAGAACAACATCCAGACTGGTTAGCTAACATCGTTCCCGTTATGAAGAAAAATGGCAAGATCAGGATTTACATCGATTTTAGGAATCTGAATGAAGCATGTCCAAAAGACGATTTTCCTCTCCCGATCACGGATGTCATTATCGACAATACATGCGGATTCGAGAGAATGTCCTTCATGGACGGCTTTTCGGGGTACAATCAAATCAAGATGCACCCAGACGACGAGAAGCATACAGCATTCAGAACGCCCCTCGGTATCTTCTGCTATACGGTGATGCCTTTCGGTCTGAAGAACGCAGGTGCCACATACCAATGAGCAATGACTAAGATTTTCCAGAAACATCTTAGGAAAATGGTTGAATGCTACGTTGATGATTTAGTGGTAAAGAGCCGCAACAAAGAAGATCACATCAAGGACTTGAGAACGATGTTTGATCTCATGCGGGGTCATCAATTGAAGATGAATCCCACAAAATCCTTCCTCGGAATGTCCAGCGGAAAACTCCTTGGATTCGTCATCACCACGAAGGGTATACACATCGACCCAGACAAGGTGAAGGCAATACATGAATTGTAACCCCCGAGGAATCTAAGAGAGCTCAGAGGATTGCAAGGGCGTTTAGCTTACATCCGGAGGTTCATCTCAAATCTATCTGGAAAGTGCCAACCATTTTCTAAGCTAAACAAGAAGGGAGTGTCATTTATTTGGGACGATGCTTGCCAAAAAGCATTCGAAGATATCAAGGCATATCTGATGAATCCCCCTGTTCTTGTTGCACCAAAATCAGGTAAACCGTTCTTGATTTATATCAAGGCGATGAACCACTCGATAAGTGCTTTACTAGCGCAAGACGATGATAATGGTCACGAACAGGCAGTCTATTATCTAAGTCGGACCTTGATAGGTGCCGAGTCTCGATACCCGATGATCGAGAAAGAATGTCTCGCATTGGTATTCACAGTACAGAAGATGCGACATTACTTGGTTGGCCAGACAATTTACGTCATTGCTAACGTTAATCTGGTACGGGTATTCATGACTCAACCGGGTTCGATGAATTGGTGGTTAGCAAAGTGGGCCCTTCTCTTGTCCCAGTACGATTTGCACTTCAAACAGCAGAAGTCGGTCAAAGGACAAGCGATTTGTGATCTTTTGGCAGCAAGTCTAACAACGGATACGGTTGAAGTATATGATGACTTGCCAGATGAAACCCACGAGGTTAATACCACATCACACCAATAAGTATGGCAATTATACTTTGATGGTGCTTCAAGAGCAGTTAATAAGGCAATAACCCCTGGATGTCCTAAAGTCACTTCCGGAGTTAGAGTTGTCTTAGTTTCCCCAGGGAAGCACGTGTGCCTCGAGCTTATTCACTGACAAATCCATGTTCCAATAACGTAGCCGAGTACAACACGCTCATCATTGGACTTAGTTTTGCTAAGGAGCTGGGGGTCGAATATCTCGAACCTTTAGGGGATTCTCAATTGATAGTCAACCAGGTTCGTGGAGAGTATGAAGTCAGGAACCCAGATCTGATTCCGTACCACCAGGAGGCCATCAGAATGGCGGATTCGTTTGAAGAATTCTATATTGAATACATCCTTCGTCTCCAGAACGCTTATGCGGATGCACTGGCAGCACTAGCAGTATCACTCACGCAACCGCCCGAAGCTGAACTGCTAGTCACAGTAAGATCATACCAACTCTGTATACCCATATACGATATGGATATCGAAGAGGAGGATGATAGAAACGTAAACGCCAAAGAGGTGAACTCAACCCAAATCGGGTCTGAGTCCCGAGATTGGCGCTTTCCCATTATTGATTACGTCCAATATGGCATCTTGCCGGAGGATGTAAAGAAAAAAGAATCTATTCGCCGAAGAGCACCACGGTTCTTTTACAATACCGAGACCTATACGTTATATTGCCGGGGGTATGATGATTTGCTTCTCCGATGCCTTTCGAACGAAGAAGCAAAAGAAGTTCTTAAGGAAGCACACGAAGGAGAATGCGGTTCACATCAGCCTGGTCCCAAGCTGTATGATCGAATCAGAAGAATGAGATATTTCTGGCCAACAATGGTTCATGACGCGATCGAGTATGCCCGAGAATGTCACGCTTGTCAAGTGCATGCAAATTATATGCACCAACCACCGGAGCGATTACACACGTCAACCACGTCCTGGCCATTCGAGACATGGGGTATGGATATTGTCGGTCTTATCTTTCCTCCTTCAGTCAAAGGTGATCGATTTATTCTCGCTATCACCGACTACTTTTCAAAGTGGGCTAAAGCCATTCCGCTTAAAGAAGTAAAGACGAACAATGTCATCAACTTCATCAAGCATCATGTCATATACCGACACAGCGTGCCGAGGCGGATCATTCATGATAACGGTCCGCAATTCATAAGCAACGCTTTCATCAGGTTTTGCGACAAATTCAAGATTCAAGATGTTTCGTCAACGGCTTATTATCCTGCTGCTAATGGATTAGCTGAGGCTTTCAACAAGACGATCATCAAGATCTTGTCAAAACTCGTGAAAACCAATAAGCGAGATTGGGACGATAAACTCGGCGAAGCGCTCTGGGCTTATCGCACCACCATACGCACACCTACGGGAGCCACCCCATATTCTTTGGTATACGGATGTGAAGCTGTGCTACCGCTGGAGATTCAAATCCCCTCCCTTCGGATCGCTCTCGCAACGGAGATGACGACCGAAGAACAACATCAGAAACATCTCGAGGAACTCGAGAGGTTGGACGAAAAGCGCTTGGAAGCTCAACAACACATTGAGTTCTATCAGGCAAGAATATCCAGGGCTTTTGACAAAAGGGTCCGCCAAAGAAGCTTCAAGGAAGGAGATCTGGTCCTCGCTGCTCGCCGACCAATAATCCTCACCTCCAAGAAGAAAGGTAAATTCGAACCTAAGTGGGAAGGACCGTTTGTAATAGACATAGTCTATTCAAATGGCGCTTATCGCTTAATTTCTTTAGAGGGTGTCAGACAATTAATGCCAATAAATGGGAAGTTTTTGAAAAAGTACTATCCCTAGTACATTCAGGACAACTCATTTATCGGGAAGTTTCTTGAAGAATATTACACTTAATATTCTAGAGGATAACCCAAATTCATTTTCCAAAACCCCTCACTGATCAATTCCAATTGACAGTGAGTCCTCTAAAAATGTTCTTCTGGCCCTCTTGATTCTTTCCATGAACAAGAGGTCCACTTTCAGTTCGGAGTCCCCTTTCGATAAACGAAAGAACTCCCTTTCTTTTCTCTTTGGTTAAACCTTCTCATGGTCATAACTAAAGTTGAAATTTCACTTCGATAAACGGAGAACTCATCTTTCGATCAGATAACCAATCCTATAAAAGGTAAGTTTATCTAGGTCTTCCAGATTCTCGGAGTGGAGATCCCACTTCTAGTTTTTTTCTTGCACTGGAAATAGAATATAAAATTCTTCCTTTCCAGAATCAAGGAATAGAATATAAAATTCTTCCTTCCTTGTTTGGGGAATAGAATATAAAATTCTTCCTTCCCACATCGATCCTTTTTCCAAAATTTATCAATTTAGGATTCATCCTAGGAAGTTTATCCCGAATCCTAAGCAGGGATAAGTCTGCGCCTAACACGCGCTGCCAGTTTAGTCTTTTTCCGTAGAAAAAGACACCAGAGTTCGATTCTGGGGTATTTTATCCTAAAACCTAAGTAAGGATAAGTCTGCGCCTAACACGCGCCGCCGGTTAGTTCTTAGCCGTTGAAAAGAACACTCGTCCACATATTCAACATTGTGGCAGGCTGTTATTAATAACACCGAAATCCAGGCCTCACACGCTTGGGAAATTTTATCCTGAATCCTAAGAAAGGATATGCCGACGCCTAACACGCGTCGCCGGTTTGGTCTTTATCCGTAGAAAAAGATACCAGAGCCTGACTGTGGGGACCTTTGTCCCGAAGCCTAAATAGGGATAAGCCAACGTCTAATACATGTTGCTGGGTAGCCTATTCCCATAACAATGGCAAAGTTTACATATTCGAAATTGTAGCAAAAAGTCTAAGGGAGTTCATTCCTTTAGCACAACGTCACGTGCGGAACGGATTAAAACAATCCGCATGTAAGCCCGGCTCAAACGGTAGGCGGTAAGAGCATGTTAAATCCCTTGAAGGCTGAGGATTTGCCAAAAATCCTGAGTCAACGTCTCATACACGTTGCTGTTTAGTCTTTTCACAGGAGAAAGATGAAGTCTACGTATTCAATGTCGTAGTACTAAAAGAGTTAACTCTTTTAGCTTAACGTCACGTGCGGAACGGATTTAGACAATCCGTATGCTAGCCCGACTCAAACGGTAGTCGGTAAAGGCTAATCAAATCCGTTGAAGGCTGGGGGTTAGCCAAAAATCCTAAAGTCAACACCTTACACGTGTCGCCGGGTAGCCTGTTCCCGTAACAATGGTGAAGTCTATGTATTCGGCATCATAGCACGAAGTCTCAGAGAATTCAATCTCTGAGCGCAACGTTACATGCGAACGGATTCAAACAATCCGCATGCTAGCCCGACTCAAACGGTAGTCGGTAAAGGCTAATCAAATCCGTTGAAGGCTGAGGGTTTGCCAAAAATCCTGTAAGTATTATGATCGTCGGATTCACAATCAATAGAGAAGCATAATGATGAAAAGAAGAGTGTGTTAAAGAAAAGACTTTGTTTTATTAATAAAACCAAACCAAGTTGAGATACAAGAAAACGTCTCAAATCAGATCTGACAAACTGAAGGAAGCAATTTTAGCCTTAACAGCGGCAAGTTCCTCGGCGTGTTCCGCCCGAACCCTCTCCTCTTCTTCCTTCTGAAGCTTGGCATACGCAAGAATGACGGCAGTGTCAGCAGTTACGTCTTCTCGGCGCAACGTGTGAAGAACCTCCAGCTCTCTTCTATAAACATTTTGAACTCTGGTGCTCTCGAGCTCAAAATCTTTTAGAGTCCTCTCCCCTTGGGCGGTCCTAATCCCTGTCCTATCAGCAATATTGTTATAAGCATCCATCTTAGTCTGCAGACGACGTTGCCGTTCATACAAGTTCGCAACGATTACTTCTTGCTCTGAGATACGTCTCTCCCGGGCCTTACGCTCATGCATCCTCTGAGTCTGAGCATCGATCATAAGTGGTGTGGCCTCGTCATATGAGTCGAAGTGTACTAGCTCTTCCAAGCGATATATGAGTTCCTCTAAGCAAGTCAGCCTTATCTCACATCGTCCAGCTAGCCGGATGCCACCTACACGCTGAATGTCTTCAAGACTATCTGTTATGAAAAGGAGCAAATCATAAGATCTTCCCTGTCCAGAACTAATGGCGGTGGCCGTTTGTTGCACAACCTTCTCTACTTTTTGGAGGATGCTCTGCACAGATTCGGAGACTGTGAAGACAGACTCTTGGTCAGACATAATTACAGCAATAAGATCCTCTTCTCCTTCATCGTCGGATATTAGGATGATTTCGGGACTCACCATCCTTCTGTCACGGATATCCAACCGAGGAAGTGGATTGATAGCCTGCCTGGCAGAAACTGAAGATAAAACGTCCTCACGGCGTCCGTTCACCGCTGAAAGCAAGCAATTAAGCGTTTGTTAATTCCAGTTACAAAAGGAAATTGAACTCATCTTACGAATGGGTAAGATAGAGTCATTGCCTTATAAAGGGTGAGACGATTTGGCCACATTGTGTATTCATAAGATAGGGTATATCGACAACATATCCCTGTCTTATAAAGCATAATGCAGCGTCAAAACACCCCCTTTATTTTGAGATAGGGTCTCGACCAAACACAACGCGGAGTAAAAAGGACTAATTTGCAAATTTCCAAGAAAAAAGGACTAATTTGCAAATTTCCAAGAAAAAAGGACTAATTTGCAAATTTTCAAAAAAAAAAAAACTCACTGGCATGAGAGGGAGGCGTGCCACCAGCCGACGCGGTAGAGGATTGACCCTTCACAATACGAGACATGGTGATCTGCAAAATAAATTAAAAGATCAAATCCAGAAAAAAGTCCCTCTTTTATTGCATATTTACCCCCCTGAAAGAGAAGCTCGAGGCGCCAAATCATGATTCTAACCCTCACATGCGATCCCACAAATCCATAAATTGAATTAAGCATAAAATAAGCCAAAGTTGTGGAGGATTTACCTGAAGAAAGCTTGAAGATCCGACAAAAACCAAATCTTGAAAGAGGCTCAGACCACGTGCTCGAGGGGCCTGAGAGAAATTTTTATTTGAAGGTTTTTGAGGGATTTTTCAATCTAAGATCCAAAGGAAGGACGGATCTAGGGTATTTATGAAGATTTGAAGGAAAGAATACAAGAGGGAAAAGGAATCCAAGAAAGAGGAGGAGAAGGGGGGGCCGGCCCTAAGAGAGAGAAAGGGGGGGGGGGGTTTATAGAGGTGAACCAGCCTTGAACCAGACCCAAACCAGCTGAACCGGACCAGAATTGACTGAACCAGACCAGATCAAACCAAATCAGTCCAAATAAGGTTGAACCAGACCAGACCAGTCTGAACCAGGCCAGACCAGACTGAACCAGGCCAGACCAGACTGAACCAGTCTTGAACCAGGCATGAACCAGTTATGAACCAGGTTGAACCAGATTGAACCAGTCTTGAACCAGGTTGAACCAGTTTGAACCAGAATTGAACCAGAATTCAAATTGAAGCTGAATCAAGCATCGAAACGACTTCAAATCGACCGAGGGTTAATCCTTGGTTTATTCTTGCCTCTCCCACATATTCGGAGGGGTCGGTCTATTTTTTGAGCCAAATTATTGCCTTTTTTGGCGCCGGTTCAGCTTATTTTGGGCACGGAAATACTCCAATAAGGTATACGAGTATAAACTATTCCCCATTTTTATTGAGAAGTTCCTGGAGAATATTTTTCTAAAAATATTCTTAAGGATAACTCAATAACACGACGCCGGACAACGCGTCGCAAATAAAGACTAAACGCCAACAATCGAGGGTCAGTTGTATGTCGAACCAACAAACACGAGCTAAAGATTGGAAAATCAGGAATCAACTTCAAGTTCAAAACTCCGACAATGGTCAGACAATAAATGCAGCACCGGAATCCTTACAGACATTCGACAAAGCACCGAATAGCCTTAAGGAGTGAAGGAATACAGAACGAATGTCATTCCAAGATCCCGTTACACCGAAGGAGGGTAAGGGCAATCATATCCAAAGCATTCCAGACCCTTCTATAAAAGAACGAGGCTGGAATACTTTGGAGGGGGTATCTGTAGGCGTATAAAATTGCCTATAGGTCCCTTAGCACAGCTCGACACAATAATTCGACAAATCAACGAACGTTCGAGCGACGAGGCGACGAGGTCAACGAATTGCACGCAAGCAATGAAATACGTTCGCGTGCGGAACCAATCCAACGGTTCAGAAAGTCAATGAGTCGTCCAACAACAAAACGGATTTGAACTCAAACATCGAGGCAGATTTACTGCCAAATCAAGACCACACAACCGGATCAAAGTCCAGATCAGCAACGAAACAAATCACAGACAAAACAACCGAACGATGGACACCACGGCAACACCCGGGGGGACTCGGCCGAAACCGAGCCACCCCAAGGTGGCTCGGCCCAAGCCGAGCCACCCTGAGGTGGCTCGGCCAAGGCCGAGCCACCCATGGGTGGCTCGGCCCAGAACTATGCACGGGCATAGTTCTGGGTGCCTATAAATAGGCCTTCAGATTCATTATTTGGGAGGACTTTTGGAGAGCCGAAACTCTGCCGGATTGAGACCTCGTGTTAGAGTTTTTTGAAGGCTTGAGCTTGGACATTCAGATCTGATCCTTGGCGAGCACCCGCACCACAAAAGGCAGAAGTTCGAGAGGATCGAGATCTCAGATCTACGCTACTACACTCCGGATCAAAGCTTGGTCTTTGATCCCGAGATTCGAGCGGTTGTTTCCTTGGTGAAACAATCCCTCCCGGCTATTATTTCCTTGGTGAAATAATACCCGTTATACTATGTAGATCTGCTTGGATCGAGATCGCGTGGTGGTCAACGGATTAACCATCGGTGCCGGCAAACAACCCACAAAGCGAGTGACCGGATAACAGGAGCTCGCGATTTGTTCGAGAAAAGTTGTAATTTTTCTTTCTTTGTTTTGTTCTGATTTTCATTGTAAACCGGATCTTATAAAAAGACCGGATCTCTTTGTAACGCATAAAGTTGTTAACTGAGATAGCAATGACGTCATCAATGAAGAAAGCCCCAATTTTTCCCGCGAACAATACTGTTCATCAGTCGACTGATGAGCTGACTATTACAGGCAACTCACAGCTCATCGGTTGACCGATGATGTCATCAGTCGACCGATGATCTCATCAGTCAACTGATAGTTTATTAGTCATAAAACTAGAAACTTTTGGCAATTCTAGGTGAGTTCATCAGTCGACTAATTTCATCAGTCAACTGATAAGATCCATCAGTCGACTGATAAAAGTTTATCAGCCTGAAATGAACAGTAAAATTGAATTTCAAACCTCTTTTAAAAATAGCAAATAAATTACAAAAAATGTAAAACTTTGGGAAAAGTTTATAAACAAGAATATGAACATGTTGGAAAAGGAATTTTTCAAATTTCTCTTACCATTTGTGAAAACTCAGTAATATTCAAAAACGCTAAAATACATGTGTATATAAACATGTTAATTTTGATTTTTAGCTCAAAACAAGTTTTGAAAACTTGTGTAATGTTTTTATAGACTTAATAAAAGATGTTTTTAATGTTTTTATAGTCCAAAACATATTACATTATATTTTGCATAAAAACACCTATATTTTGAGAAAATTCACAAATATGTGTGTAAAATTGAGCTTGTAGAATTTGCACATATTACATATGAAACCTATACTAAGTATACCAAGAGGATATCATATGAAGCTTGATCTTGATAGACTTGATTTGCATAGGCTTCAATATCAGTGTAGCTCATTTTCCTAGGTATACAAACCAAAAATACTAAAACCAATATTAGTCGTAAATTGTTTGTTAAATCATCATCAAAACAAGAAGGCCAACAAATGCATCATCAATACCTCATCCAAGATATGTCAAACGTACCAATCACAGTATCTCACACTACACTCGGTAGGTGGCACAAGAACAAAAATACAATCCTCTGAAATCCTCATCAAAAGTGTGTACCGTCACATATGAATGTTACAATATTGGACTACGTCCACAAAAAGTACTCTCCTGAGTCCTAGGCATCCTAAATATGTAGAGTGTACTCATCCACAGTATCATGCGGCGCACGGACTAACACACTCGGAGTGCAGTCGCCCACAATATCATGCGATGCACGGACATACATACTCAACCACCTAAACAAAGATGCATCACGGAGTGTAGTCGCCCGCTAAATCTCATGCGGTGCATGGACTAACGTACTCAGAGTGTAGTCACCCACATTCTCTTGTGGTGCACGAACTAACGCACTCAAGCATCCAAAACTACTATAACTCGAAGTAATCATCACTCCCTATCGTGTCAAATGCAAAACATTAGACTACGCACTTCCAAAGGCTCATGCATGCCCAAACCCAAAACATGCACTCTCATGGTCACACACGTGTATCAATGGGCGACTCGTTCTTCGTGTTCACGATCAAAAGTGCAAGGAAGATCATCATGAATAGAAACAACAGATCAGTCGACTGCCCTTAGGAATCAGTCGACTGATTGTCCATCAGTCGACCGAACGCGAAAGTGCACAAACATGCACAAAAAGCAAGTCTCGATCGGTCGACTGATACATATGTCGGTCGACTGACCAAAGAGGAACTTTAGTTTTTGCAGATCAATCGGTCGACTGACTACTATATCAATCGAACGAACAGAGGGAAATTCTCAATTCTTGAAGATCGATCGATCGACCGATTCATATATCAGTCGACTGACCAGAACACTAAAACAAAAACGCCAGGTTTTTAAGGTTAATTATTTTTTCTCAAAATCTCGTGAATTATTAACATGGGGTGCAAAACATGTTTCAAATCTTTCATTTACTTTAAGTGGGAACTCGACCAAACATGTATTCATCAACAAAAATATGGTTTTGGGATCAAAATTTCCCTAAACATAGTTAATCAGATTTAACTTGATTTAGTTAGGGTTCTAATCCTAATCAATTCATCAATTAGTAAATAATTAGGTTTCTAATCATCAAGATCATGTCTTTTCATTGTTTAGGGATTAGATCTAAAGTTCTATTCATATATTCTAGGGTTTAAACCAATAAAAATAAAAAATCTAAGGGGATGAGTTTGGGGAGAGATGAACTTTCCTTTCAATTTTGTTTTGATCTGTCAAACGTGGAAGAAAATAGATCCTCCTTCCCAAAAGCCGTAGATCTCGCCCTCCTCTTGAACTTTGTTTCTCAAAGCTTCTCAAAATTCGAAAGAAGAATTTTAGGCTTTTAGAGAGGGGGTGGCTGTTGCTCAAACGTGAAAAATGAAGAAGAAGAAGAAAGATAAAATTCGGGTTTTAATATATATAGGATCAGCTAGACCCGAACTAACTCGACCCGAGACCCAGCTCCTGAAGAGCTATCGGTCGACCGATCCTTCTGATCAGTCGACCAACCAAAACATGGATCAAAAAATTACAGACTTATATATATATATATATATATATATATATATATATATATATATATATGTATACAATCGTAAAACAATTTATTTATTATCATATAATATTATCTTTCAAATTTTTGGGGTTTTACATTCATCCCTGCTTAAGGAGAATTTCTTCCCCGAATTTTGATAATTTATTTAAATCACCAGGTATGTGTCACACACGTAATGTTTACACTTAACATCTATAATATGAATACTCCTACTTAACCTCTAATTAAACAGAACAAGTACGTTAGGCGAAAAATCCAAACAAGGAACCCCTCATGTATATACCATATGTTCTGAATGATTATGTGTTAAGTGTTAATATCCATATTCTAGAACGAAGTGTAAATGCAACTATATAGATAAAATAAGTACCATCGATATTATATCTGACAATATACCTGCTCGAATAGATGTTGATAGTCGTGACACATATCTTCTTCGCGCTCCCAGGAAGCTTCTTCAGCTCCTTTCTTGTTTCACTGGACATTGACTAAGGGGCTGTTTGGTTCATGTTTTTTGGGTGGTAAAAGAGGGGAAATCTGCCAAAAA
>BQKN01000273.1:181991-202328 GCA_022839385.1 Asparagus kiusianus
ATTTTGAGATTAGGGGTGCTCTTAATTGAGAAGACCTTCAAAAATTACAAACATAATTTGTAATTAATAAAAACTTTTCTCCACCATTAAATTTTCTTTTATTCTTCTTTATTTATGGAGATGAAAATAAAGATTTACTTTTAAAGGGCCACCCCCTTGCAATGTAATTTTTTTTCTCTTTTATTTTCTTTATTTTGGAAATTCATGTTTTAGGATTTTATTTAGTAAGATTAGATTAGATTTACTTTCATGTTCTCTTATTTTTATGTTGTCCTTTTCTTGTAATTTTGTACTATTTACTTTTATACTCTTTTATTTTTTTCAATTTTATTTTTATAATTAAAATTTACTTTTATGCTCATTTATTTTTGTTAGTTAGATTTTATTTATGCTTATAATTTAGATCTTTATTTCTTATTCTTGTTCTTATTTTTGTATTAATTTTTATTTTTCTTGTAATTTAGATCTCTTTCTTTCATACTTTCTACTTTAATTTTTATTTCCTTGTTTTTATTTTGAAAAATGATTAAATAAATTTTGTAGGAATTCTAAAATTGTATGAAATTAGTTTAATTTCTTTTATAAATTGTGGATTGCTCTCTTGTGTTTAAAATGATTATGTTTAGGATAATCAACTAGAGAACAAATTTATAGAAGAAGAATTTGATAATCAATGCTTATCTTAATGGTTTGATAGGTTATGCTTATGAATTCTAGAATCATTATCTAGTTATTATTATTTTCATGAATATTGATTTTGCTTGGATGATAATTTGATAGGTTATGTTTTTTAAGTGGTTTGATATTCTATTTTTAGTAAATCTAAAGGAAAATGTTAAAAAAAGAGAGTAGTTTATAAATCCTAAATGAAACAAGCTAGTGTATTTAATCTATATTCCTATCTTACCCATTTGATTTTCCTCCATTTTATTTACTTTGATTTTGCTCTCTTTGATTATTTTCTTATCTTCTTGATTTTGATCTTTTCTATGTTCTTTATTTTCCCCTCTTGTTTGTTCTCATTTGCCTTTATTATCACTCTCTTTCTCCCCTCTTATTCTACTTTTATTTTATTTGCAAATATCATACACTCCAGATTTTCACTTCTAATTATCTACACAAAACTTTAGGATCCAAATTAGAATTTTTTTACACACCTTTCTCGTGGGATCAACACTGTACTCTACTGTAACTTGATTGTGCACTTACAAACTTGACACGTATTCACAACACATCAAGTTTTTGGCACCATTGTCGTAGAATGTGCTTATAATTAATTATGAAGGAACAAAATTGAAGAAGAAGATTAACGATTGAATATTTGCTTTAAAAGGCAAGTCCTCTTTCTAATATTTTTAATTTTACCTTTTAGTTAGTTTCTCAAAATTAGAAATAATTAGGATAAAAAATAAAAGTTTTCTCTTGTCAACCCTAATAAAATCCATCCTCCACTTTAACAACTACTAATAAGATAATAAATTTAAACAAGAGCTTTTTCTCTCATACATTTGTTTGGTTGTTAACCCTAACTAAAAAATTTTGCATCTTTTTGTAGCTGCTTTTAACATCTAGGGTTGCATTACATATAATAGTAAGTGATTTGAATATTTTGATTTGAGCACTCACTTGAAAATACTCTTAAGAGAAATACCCTTTAATGAAGATAAGGTGATCGATTTCATTAATGTTTCTTTAACCCACAAATCACTAATTCCTCTCTACACAAACATATACATTTAAAACTCATTAGATGTTGGCCCCTGAGGACTCGAGTTCATTAAGAAACAAGAAATTTTTAAGTGAATTGGTTTAATTTTACTTGAATCTGTTGGTGTCTAATGCAAGGTTTATGAGTTGCATAAAGTGCTTCGTAAGTAAAGAGATGCTTAGTTGGTCTTTGACCTCCCTCTAGCGCAATCCTTACCTGACTAACTGACGAAGTAAACTTTAATCTTTTCACTCAAAAAAGTTTGTGGTTAGAAGCTGGTCTACTTGAGTCTAGATTTAACCCTAGAACTAAGAATGATTGTTTTAAAGTGATTACTCTTGATTTATTTTAGTTAAGTTTTTCTTTTTATACTTCTTTTCTTCTCTCATTAATCTTTTAGATCTTTTAGTTTTTCCTTAAAAAAATAATTAACTATCGTTTGTTTTGCTTAGAACTTTTTCTTAATTTCTTTTTTAGTAAAAAAATTCTAAAAAGAAATTATTTCTGTGTATGCAAGTTTAAATTAGAGATAATACCAATCAATTAATCCGTGTTGAACAAATTTTTAAAACCAAGGAAATAGCAAATCTTAATCCATCCATTCCTTAAGATATGTGTTATCTCAAAGAAGAGAGTGAGACAGACCTGAGTTTTGATTTTGGTGATGAAATCAAGATACTGAAAGAATTTGAATCAGAACTAGTTTTCACGGAGGGGAACACAAATTTCTTTGATCTTAGTTTTGAAGCATTTTTCACTGATAAACTTAGATTCCTAGAAAATGTAGAATAACTAGCTCATCATATCTCAACCATGAATTGTGGGTTTAAGGAAAATTTTAAAGAATAATTGGTTGTACAAGCCTCTAGTCATGTAGAACCTGAGTTCAAATTTGAGACTTGCATTTTAGCTGATCAACATCAAAAATTTAAAATGCATAACCTTGTTCTTACCTACCTTCAAATACTATATAAACTATTGAAAACCTTGGATTGTTTAGAATTTAAGCACATCGTTAAGTTTATCATTCTAGACTTCTTCAAAATATAGGGTAGAACTTTTAGTAATAATGTAGGATTTGATGTAGTGGATCATGTGCATCTTTACTCTTTCTCTAATAATAGTAAGAAAAAATAAAAAGAATTTATTTTTCTCTCATTTGAGAGTTTCTTGTTCTTTTAAAAAAAGAAAAACAAAAAAGAGAAAAAAGATTTTTTTTACAACATCCTCCTCATACCAAAGGTAGTTATAGATTTTTATCATGTTATTATTATTCAAAGCCGACCGAAAAATGTAAGTGCATACCTAATGCATCATATAGTTTGTATTGAGTATAATGTAGAAATTTAGGAGTGGGGGTGGGGACTAGTCATTTTTAATATTTATTTTATTTTTTTCTTTTCTTTGCCCTTTAGTTCCTATTTTCTTTTCTTTTTACAATATATATATATATATATATATATATATCACTTGCCAACTTGATATAGTTAATTAATAATTGATTATAATTGATAAACTTTTAATCTCTATAGTACTTGATTAATTTTATACTCAAGTTAACCTTATATGATAACTCTAAAAAGTTTTAATAAGTAATTTTCAAAGTAGTATACTTCATTAAAGTCTTAACATAGACTTTTAATTAAAGTAATGATTTTTTTGCATGTTTAGCTTGGAGTAGAAAATAAATTTTCAAAGCACTCTTGATCCAAATATTTTTGAAGATATGTATATGTATATGTATGTGTGTGTGTGTAATAACAAAAACTAACTTTGTAAAAACAAGGTGCGAAAAATAAGCACCAATAAAATGTTTGTTGAGCTCCAAAGTGATTCTATCAGACTAAGCCTAAGTTGACCGAGTAATTAGGCCCGAGGAGTATTCTGTACTTAATGATCTAAGCCCAATCAGGTAGGAATCTATTGGCTTAAAATTCATTACATGGTCACTTAGAACGCCCAATAAAGTATAATAAAATCATCAAGGAATAAAGAAATATATGTACATATAAAAATTTAAAAAACAAAACAAAACAAGGAACAACAAGAAAGATCTTTTTATATATTGTTATATTTATATATATTCTTGAAAAATAATTTAATCAAAAGGCTTGAAAATTTGTTTGAACAAAGAGTTACTATGTTCTTTTTAAAACTTTTAATTAAATTTCTAAGTTAGATTTGGTTTTGTATAATTATAATGAAAAGATTTTTCTAAATAAAGTTACTTTGGAGTTATACATAAAATGTTCCTTTTGAGTAAAAACTAGCTCTGATTAGATCGTTTAAAGATATCAAGTAAATTAATTATACATTAACTTCTTCAAATTGGCAAGTTAACCAAATTTTATGGGTATATTTACTATAAACCTGTAGGCGTATAAAACTGCCTATAGGTCCCTTAACACAGCTCGACGACGCCAATCGACAAACAGACCATCGGGCGACGTATCTGAACACGACCGTTAGCCCGCAAACACCGAAGCCAAACGATACGCGACGAAGCGGACTAACGAGGCTACGAAGCTGACGAACCGCACGCAAACAACGGAATGAATCCACTCGCGTGCGGAATCAAGCCAACGGGTTGAAGAAACAACGAGTCATCCAATCAAGAGCGGACGCGGACGAATCACGATCGATTCGAGATCAGTTTCGGACTCAAATTCAGAGGTGGATTTACTGCCAAATCAGGAACCGGATTTACTGCCAAATCAGGTCAACGAATCGAGTCCAAACACAGAACCGAAAGAATCGGAAACGACGGAAACCAACCCTAAAAGAGACCCGGCCAAAACCGAGTCACTCGAAGGTGGCTCGGCCATGGCCGAGCCACCTTGAGGTGGCTCGGTAGCCGAGCCACCTCAGCCCAGATCTGTGCCTAGGCACAGATCTGGGTGCCTATAAATAGGCCAAGGGGTTCATTTGTTGAGGAGGACTTTTGGAGAGCCAAAACTCTGTCGAATTGAGACCTCATCTTGGAGTTTTTGAAGGCTTGAAGACTTGGGCATTCAGATCTGGTTCTTGGCGAGCATCCGCGTCACAAAAGGCAGGAGTTCGAGAGAGGAAATCAGATCTGAGATCTACGTAGGCACACTCCGGATCAAAGCTTGGTCTTTGATCCCGAGATTTGGGCGATTTGTTCCTTGGTGAACCGATCCCCCCGGCTATTATTTCCTTAGTGGTTCCCAGGGAGCGCGTGAGTGAGGATAAAAACGTGCTGAAAAAGACATGTGGTGGTTTGTGAGGCCAGTCCATCAGATTTAATAGTGTACCGACTCCGGGATTCTGGGGCAGGGCGTTACAAATAATACCCGTCGTACTGCGTAGATCCGTCCGGATCTAGATCGTGCGGTGATCAACGGATTAACCATCGGCGCAGGCAAACAACCCACGCAAGCGAGCGACCAAAAAACAGGAGCTCGTGATTTGTTCGACAAATAAGGAAAGTTGTAATTTTTACTTTTTGTTGATTTCTTGTAACCGGATCTTATAAAAAGACCAGAACTTTGTAATCGATAAACAATTACTGAGTGTGCAATGGAATCATCAATGAAGAAGGATATAGTTTTTCCCGCGAACAATCTGGCGACCACAGTGGGAGCCGCCGATCTCGCTGCCGAGATTAGAGCGTCACAGCCGCGGATCTCGATCCCGGTCGTGGAGGAGGTCGAATAAGAGTTCGACCAGCAGAAATACGAGGAGAACGTGTCCTCGTCTGGATCAACCTCCCCCCGCAAGTCCAAGAAATCCCAGAAGTTCTCCTCCAGGAGGAAAGTTCGTTGGTACGAAGAAGTTGAAGCTACCAACGACGACTTCACCCCGATTGGTGCCGAAGTTGCATCGGGTGAAGCTCCACCGGCCTCCAAGCAGGTCAAATCCGCCATTGAAGGCGTGGTGACTCTCTCTAAGAGAGCTCGCCAGAGGCAGCGTCAACGCCTTGCGAAACAATTCGCAAAGGCCATGGAGTCCGTTGACGGGGTCCGCTATAACACGGATCTAAAAAACAAGGGAGGCAAACAGCCTCAACAACAAATGAAGGGTAGCTCCTCCAAGCCGCCGACGAACGAATGGGTCCGTGTCAAACGGAATCGTTCGACGCTAGAGGAGCGCATCCGCAAGCGCCGTGCATTATCAGCGCAAGCACGGGCTAAAGCTGAAGAAGCCCATCGAAAGCTACAGAATGAGGTGGCCAAGAAGCCGCCATCAACCCGCAAAGTTTGGAGGCCGAAGTCTGAAGCGGTGGTTCAGACCAAGGAGCAACAACCGCAACCGTCAAAAGTGCAATTTCTGGCGAGTCAATCCAAACCGCCGATGATTTCTACAACTGCTCTGGGAGATCTCGCAGGACCGTCTCAGAAAAGGAAGTCGGTGTTGGAGCGCCTCGTCCACTTCCTAAGGAACGAGGCAAAGCTCCAGTTCAGGAACGTTTGGGTCCAATGAAGAAGTCCCGAGCGATTCAACATGCTGGGGGTCGCCGCAACCCTCAGCATGACAAAGAAATCATGGCACCTAGGCGCACCACTTTGCGTATCGAAGTTCGGGAGCCCATTGAGAATTCACGCCCACAAAGGCGAGTTTCGAGGCGAGTGACTCTCGAAAGCCTAAAAGAGGCCATTCATCCTCAGATGGAAACGTTTTCGTCCGATGACGATGACGTTATACCTGGGAAATCGTGCCAACACACGATAGGTTGCTCTAACTTTCAAACGGACGAGCTGTACTATCGTGCTGGGGGTACGAATAAAATCAGAAAAAGGAGTCCTCGAAAATCAGAAACTCAGTGCCCCTGTTCCAAACTCATTCGGGCAGTATTGTCTGAATGCAGATGCAACAATACAATTCCCGAGAGAGTTTCTGTATTCGAGAGGCTCAGTATAGAAACGCCAAAACCAAGGCATAGGCGTTTCCGGCAAAGAAGAACGGCGGTTGAAGATGGAGAATTTTTGAGGGTCACCGCTAATATGACCAGCAAGGGAACATCGGCTCAGGACAATCCCGAGGCGATTCCAGAGGTTCCCCGACGTGTAACTCGTCTGCAGTCCGGAGCTATCATTCGTGCAACGTATGGTAGGGTTCGGACAAGAGTACCTTCGGGAGAGGAAGAATCAGATGCCGGCTCGGCAATTGCATCTGACAACACTGTGTCCAGTGAAGGACAACCCCGCGAGTCGTTCATGATAAGCGCGGAAAAAGTGGCCAAGATGCTCGAAGAAGCCATGGCCAAACAACAGGAGAGCTTCAGGTTCGAAATGCAGATGGCCATGCAGAGTATGAGGGAAATGCATGAGCAACAAATTCAGACACTGACGAACCAGCAAGGCGAACCAAGCCGCTGTAATCCGGTTGTTCAGGAAGTGGAGAATGCGAATGCGGATGAAACCCGCAATGCCAATGATCCTCCCATTAATGCAGGGGGTGGCAATGAGGATGCTAGTCACAACACCACTCTTCCACCTCCGAATCGTACTGATGAAAACTCGGATGAAAGTCTGAAAATCAAAAATCTCGAGAGCAAAATCAATACATTGATTTCCGCTCAAGAGATAAAGAAGACTGGCATTCCTTGTCCATACCCAAGAGAGTGGGAATCAATCCCATATCCGGCGAAGTTCAGTTTAATTAACTTCACGCCGTTTAATGGGATGGGTTCACCAACTCAGCATGTGATTTATTTCAAATCACACCTGGGGGTAATCTCCGGCAATGAGCCTCTGATGGTGCGGTCATTCGTTGGCACTCTTCGCAGAGCCGCCTTCGATTGGTATCGCCGCCTCAAGCCAGGTAGCATAAACAGCTGGGACGACATGGAGACTAAGTTCCTCACAAATTTCTTCAACGACGACACCGAGATATCTATCGGATCGTTGCTCGATGAGAAGCAGAAGGACGGGGAGTTAGTCGACACCTTCGTCAAGAGGTTCCGGAACAAGGCGTTGAATTGTAGGGACCCGATCACTGAGGAGTTTATTCTCCAGACCTGCCATAATAATCTGTCCTTGGACGTGTTGGAAGCAATGGGGACAGCACCATCCAAAACGTGGAAGGATCTGAAGGTCCGAGGGGAGCAGGCTGAGCGATTCCTCAGGAGGAAGAAGGCGGAGAGAGGCCAACAAACGTCGAATGTTCCAGCGCAGAATTTCAACTCGAAGGGAAAAGGTAAAGCTCATGCTAATGCAGTTGATGCTAACCAAACTTTTCAATTGCAACCTCAGCAACAGCAGCAGTGACAACAACGGCCTCAGAAGCAGAAGTCTTCGGAGCCGAGGTTTCCCAAAGGCTACTCCTTCAAGGATGATGAAGTTCCCGACATCTTCAAGTACTTGTTGGAGAACAACAAAATCCAGCTGCCGGCGATTGTAGATCATGAAGAGGCCAGCACAGTGACGGACTCGAAGTACTGCGCGTACCATAGAGCGGTCCACCACCCTACGAAGTCTTGTTACCACCTCAAGGATAAGATCTAGGCGTTGATTGATGTAGGAGTCATAACCCCGAAGCCTGCAAAGAATGTGGGAGCAAACGCAGTGTCGATCAGTTTTGGATCGGTGCCCACGACATGGTTCGAGCCGAAACGCGTCACCAAAGTGGGGATGAAGACGGTGAATGATGACCCACATGGACAGCGCCAAAAGGGACTTGTGCCACACACAGCCCCGAACGGCGAAATCCTCTGGGTTCATCCAGATCTCATTGAAGATGAGCAGTGGGCGACGTCCTCGAAAAGAAAGGGCAAAGGCAAGGCATGCAACGCAACTTCCGCAATCTTCGAAGAAGGTGACGATGAAGCTCCTACCTTCCCTCTTTCCGAAGAAGAACAAGAGGTCTTCTCCACTAGAAGCGGAAACGAGTACCACTTCAACTATCCATCGCCCAGTGATCAGCTAGCTGAGCAGGGGGTGACCAAACGGGGACCAGCCAAGACTCTAACAGAGCTGGGGGTGATTACAACTCCTAAACCGGTTGAGGAGGCTCGACGACAGCCGGTGGATAAGCAAAAAGAAAAGGGACCCCAAGAGGTGCAGAATCCGAAGCAGTCTTATTTCAATCGTCCGATTGGAAGAGACAAACCGGAGAGCTCGAAAACTCTGTGTATCTTCGACATAATGGCTCAATTAGCCAATATTCCGGCGCGGATAACGCTCTATGAGTTGCTGCGGTTGTCTAAGGAGACTAGGGAGGTATTACGAGAAGCCTTGGCCGATTCAGAAGCATTCCTTACTCGGATCAAGCCGGCACCTGAAGAACCAGAACCGTCAGTTCAGCAATGCAATGTAGCGGCCAAGAACCTTCCCTGCATCACCTTCACAAAAGAGGATATGCAGACGAAGAATTCGAACCATGATCGGCCCCTATACTTCGTCGGGTACATTGGCTCCAGCGAAGTCAACCGAATCCAAGTGGATCTGGGTTCCACTGTGAGTATTATACCACTTCGCCTAATGCATAGCCTTGGCATTCCCGTCAGCAAATTGGCGTCTACAGGCACGGTCATTTACGAATTCAACACCAGCAGGTCAAGGCCTTTGGGAAAGATCCGGATAAAGTGCCAAATGGGTGATCTGAAGACGGAGGTCACGTGTTACGTGATTGATGCTGAGACATCATATAACTTACTACTGGGCCGGCCTTGGATCCATAGTAACGTTATAGTTCCCTCCACCTTACATTAGTGTCTGAAATATGTCGACACTGATGGAAGGGTCAGGACGATGGTCGCGGATAAGCAACCATTTAAAGAGTTTGAGAATTACTTCACCGATTCTCTCCTTTATGGTAACGAATCCGATACTGAACCATCGGTCCAGGGCACGGACAGCGGAGAAGAAGCTGATTCCGAAGCCGGATTCGATTACAATGGTGGTTTTGTTTTAAATGACATTGTACCCTTTGTAATCAATCTTGACGATGAACAATCGTCAGATGGCAGTTATAACTGGCAACTTACCAATATTGAAATAAAAGACGATTTAGAGTACTCCTTGTCTCTTGATAATGCGATAAAAGGATTAGACGATAAGCCTGAATTATATACACCGCTCCGATCATCTTATGTAATGAAGAAACACCTCCAACATTCTTTCGGAACAACCCTGATCGTTCCCGCCAAAATAGGAGGTGAAAAAGAAGTGATTTACGATAAATGAGAGAATTTTCCGTTGCCGGATCATTTTCTAAGAGAAGATGAAGATGATGACAAATCTGGTCTGCATTTATCTAAGTATAGTCCAGAGGCGCGCAAACTCATGGAAAAACAGGGATATGATTTCGCACTCGGAGAAGGTTTATACTTCGATCGAGGTTCCCGTATCCCAGTTAAAGCGGAGTATGTACCAAAAGGGAAATCAGATGATTATTATCGTCACAAAAGAGGCTTAGGCTGCGTTTCCTCGTCTGATGATGAATGTGGTTGGCAAATTATCGATCAAATTGCTAACAAGGCTAAAGATGGGTACTCGGCAGATTCCTCAGAATAGGACTCCGATGCAAGTTTGAGGGAAGTATTCAGAACCCTAATGTCAAACATGACTACAGCTGATCCATCTACGATGGAGGACGACGATCAAATGCCAACGTGGGAAGACCCATGGGTTCATCACCTGAACATGCAGTATGGTGATAGGTTTAAACAGAGGGAACCCCCCACCGAAGACAAAATAGTCCAAATTAATATGGGCGATGAAACCAACCCAAAGCCCATATTCATCAGCGATAGTCTTCCCCCAGATGAAAAGGAGGAATTAATTGCTCTCATCAGGGAATATATCAACGTCTTCGCTTGGAATTACGAAGACATGTCAGGGCTTGACCCCAATGTGGTGGTGCACCGCCTCGATATCAAGTCGGATGCCAAACCTGTCAAACAACAGCAGAGACGGTTTCGTCTGCAAATTATGGAAGCCATTAAGGCGGAGGTTAAGAAGTTGATCGACCCAGGATTTATCCGAGAGGAGCAACATCCAGACTGGCTAGCTAATATTATCCCAGTCATGAAGAAAAATGGTAAGATTAGGATATGCATTGACTTTAGGGACCTAAATGCGGCATGACCGAAAGACGACTTTCCCCTCCCAATCACGGACGTCATCATCGACAATACGTGTGGATTTGAGAGGATGTCCTTTATGGATGGCTTTTCGGGATATAACCAAATCAAGATGGACCCGGATGATGAGAAGCATACAGCGTTCAGAACGCCCCTCGGTGTCTTCTGCTACACAGTGATGCCTTTCGGTCTAAAGAATGCAGACGCCACATACCAACGAGCGATGACGAAGATTTTCCAAAAGCACCTCAGGAAAACGGTCGAGTGCTACGTTGATGATTTGGTTGTAAAAAGCCGTAACAAAGGAGATCACATCAAGGACTTGAAGACAATGTTCGATCTCATGCGGAGTCATCAATTGAAGATGAACCCCACCAAATCCTTCCTTGGAATGTCCAGTGGAAAATTCCTGGGATTCATCGTCATTACTAAAGGCATACATATTGACCCTGACAAAGTGAAGGCGATACATGAATTGCAGCCCCCGAGGAATCTAAGAGAACTCAGAGGATTGCAAGGGCGTTTAGCTTACATCCGGCGGTTCATCTCAAATCTCTCTGGGAAGTGCCAACCGTTCTCTAAGCTAAACAAGAAAGGGGTGTCGTTTATTTGGGACGACGCCTGCCAAAAAGTGCTCGAAGATATCAAGACGTATCTGACAAACCCTCCTGTTCTTGTCGCACCAAAATCAGGTAAACCGTTCTTGATTTACATCAAGGCGATGAACCATTCGATAAGTGCTTTGTTAGCACAAAACGATGATAATGGTCACGAACAGGCAGTTTATTACTTAAGTCGGACGTTGGTAGGCGCTGAGTCCTGATATCCGATGATTGAGAAAGAATGCCTCGCATTGGTATTTACAGTACAAAAGATGCGGCATTATTTGGTCGGACAGACGATTTACGTTATCTCTAACGTTAATCCGGTACGGGTTTTTATGACGCAACCGGGTTCGATGAATTGGCGTTTAGCAAAATGGGCCCTTCTCTTGTCCCAGTATGACTTGCACTTCAAACAGCAGAAGTCGGTCAAAGGACAAGCAATTTGTGATCTTTTGGCGGTAAGCCCGACAACAGATACGACAGAAGTATATGATGATTTTCCGGATGAAACCCACGAGGTTAACACCACATCGCATCAACAAGTATGGAAATTATACTTTGATGGTGCTTCGAGAGCAGTTAATAAGGCAGTAACCCCCGGATGTCCTAAAGTTTCCTCCGGAGTTGGAGTTGTCTTAGTTTCCCCGGGGAAGCATGTGATGCCTCGGGCTTATTCATTGACTGGTCCATGCTCTAATAATGTAGCCGAGTACAACGCGCTCCTTATTGGACTCAGTTTCGCCAAGGAGTTGGGGTCGAATATCTCGAAGCTTTTGGGGATTCTCAATTGATTGTCAACCAAGTCCGTGGAGAGTATGAAGTCAGGAACCAAGACCTGATCCCGTACCACCAAGAGGCCGTCAAAATGGCAGATTCTTTTGAGGAATTCTTTATTGAATACATCCCTCGTCTCCAGAACGCTTATGCGGATGCACTGGCAGCACTAGCAGTATCACTCGCGCAGCCGCCCGAAACTGAACTGCTAGTCACAGTAAGATCACATCAACTCTGCATACCCATATATAATATGGATATCGAAGAGGAAGATGATAAAAACATAAACGCCAAGGAGGTGAACTCGACTCAAATCGGGTCTGAGTCCTGAGATTGGCGTTTTCCTATCATTGACTACGTCCAGTACGGTATTTTGCCAGAGGATGTAAAAGAAAGGGAATCGATCCGCCGAAGAGCACCAAGGTTCTTCTATAATGCTGAGACCCGTACGTTATACCGTCGAGGGTATGATGATTTGCTCCTCCGATGCCTTTCGAACGAGGAAGCAGAAGAAGTTCTTAAGGAAGCACATGAAGGAGAGTGCGGCGCGCATCAGCCTGGTCCCAAGCTGTATGATCGAATCAGAAGAATGGGATATTTCTGGCCAACAATGGTTCGTGAGGCGATCGAATACGCACGAGGATGTCACGCCTGTCAAGTGCATGCAAATTATATGCATCAACCACCAGAGCGGTTACACACGTCAACCACATCCTGGCCGTTCGAGACATGGGGTATGGACATTGTCGGTCCTATTTTTCCCCCTTTAGTCAAAGGTGATCGGTTTATTGTCGTAATCACGGATTACTTTTCAAAGTGGGCTGAAGCAATTCCTCTTAAGGAAGTGAAGACGAACAACGTCATCAATTTTATCAAGCATCATGTTATATACCGACACGGCGTGCCAAGACGGATCATTCATGACAACGGTCCGCAGTTCATAAGCAACGCTTTCGTCAGGTTCTGCGACAAATTCAAGATTCAAGATGTTTTGTCGACAGCTTATTATCCCGCTACAAATGGATTAGCTGAGGCTTTTAACAAAACGATCATCAAGATCCTGTCAAAGCTCGTGAAGACTAATAAACGAGACTGGGATGATAAACTCGGTGAAGCACTCTGGGCTTATCGCACCACTGTACGCACACCTACGGGAGCCACCCCGTATTCGTTGGTATACGGATGTGAAGCTGTGCTGCCTTTGGAGATTCAAATCCCGTCACTTCGGATCGCTCTCGCAACTGAGATGACGACAGAAGAACAGCATCAAAAACGTCTCGAAGAACTCGAGAGGTTGGATGAAAGGCGCTTGGAAGCTCAACAACACATTGAATTTTATCAAGCCAGAATATCTAGGGCTTTTGACAAAAAGGTCCGACAAAGAAGCTTCAAGGAAGGAGATCTGGTCCTCGCTGCTCGCCGACCGATAATCCTCAATTCCAAAAAGAAGGGTAAGTTCAAACCCAAATGGGAAGGACCGTTTGTGATAGACACAGTCTACTCAAACTGCGCATACCGCCTCATTTCTCTAGAAGGCGTCAGGCAATTAATGCCAATAAATGGGAAGTTCCTGAAAAAGTACTATCCCTAGTACATTCAGGATAACCCATTTATCAGGAAGTTCCTCAAAGAATATTACACTTAATATTCTTGAGGATAACCCAAAATCATTTTTTACCACCAAAATCTCTCACTGATCAATTTCAATTGACAGTGAGTCCACCAAAAATGTCCTTCTGGCCCTCTTGACTCTTTCCGTGAACAAGAGGTCCACTTTTAGTTCGGAGTCTCCTCTCGATAAACGAAAGAACTCCCTCTCTTTTCTCTTTGGTTAAACCTTCTCATGGTTATAACCAGAGTTGAAACTTCATTTCGATAAACGAAAAACTCATCTAGATAACCGATCCTATAAAAGGTAAATTTATCTAGATCTTCCAGATTCTCGGAGTGGAGATCCCACTTCTAGTTTCCTTCTTGCATTGGAAATAGAATATAAAATTATTTCTTTCCAGAATCAAGGAAAAGAATATAAAATTCTTCCTTCCTTGTTCGGGGAATAGAATATAAAATTCTTCCTTCCCACACCAATCCTTTTCCAAGAATTTAGGATTCATCCTAGGAAGTTTATCCCGAACCCTAAGCAGGGATAAGTCTGCGCCTAACACGCGCTGCCGGTTTAGTCTTTCTCCGTAGAAGAGGACACCAGAGTTCGATTCTGGGGTATTCTATCCTGAAACCTAAGCAAGGATAAGTCTGCGCCTAACCCGCGCTGCCGGTTAGTTCTTAACCGTTAAAAAGAACACCCGCCCACATATTCAACATTGTGGCTGGTTGTTATTAATAACACCAAAATTCATGCCTTACACGCATGGGGAATTTTATCCTGAATCCTAAGAAAGGATATGCCGACGCCTAACACGCGTCGTCGGTTTAATCTTTACCCGTAGAAAGAGATACCAGAGCCTGATTCTGGGGACCTTTATCCCGAAGCCTAAGTAGGGATAAGTCAACGTCTAATACACGTTGCTGGGTAGCCTATTCCCATATCAACGGCGAAGTCTACGTATTCGAAGTCGTAGCGCAAAGTCTAAGGGAGTTCATTCCTTTAGCGCAACGTTACATGCGGAACGGATTTAGGCAATCCGCATGCTAGCCCGACTCAAACGGCAGTCGGTAAAGGCTAATCAAATCCGTTAAAGGCTGGGGGTTAGCCAAAAATCCTAAAGTCAACGCCTAACACGCGTCGCCGGGTAACCTATTCCCGTAACAAATGGTAAAGTTTATGTATTCAACATCATAGTACAAAGTCTAAGGGAGTTCATTCCTTTAGCACAACGTCACATGCGGAACGGACTAAGACAATTCGCATGTAAGCCCGATTCAAACGGTAATCGGTAAGAGCACGTCAAATCCGTTGAAGGCTGAGGATTTGCCAAAAATCCTAAGTCAACGTCTCATACACGTTGCTATTTAGTCTTTTCACAGGAGAAAGACGAAGTCTACGCATTCAATATCGTAGCACTAAAAGGGTTAACTCTTTTAGCTTAACGTCACATGTGGAACGGACTTAAACAATCCGCATGCTAGCCCGACTCAAACGGTAGTCGGTAAAGGCTTATCAAACCCGTTGGTAGCTGAGAATTTGCTAAAAATTCTATAAATATGAGTCATTGATGCATCAATTCTATGGATTGGTCTCGTGACTCAAGCATCTGCCACGCTCCAATTCCTTAAGAGCTTAAACTGTGTATACTCCAGCAGACGTACGAGTATAAACTATGTCAAACGCCGGACAACGCGTTGTAATGAAGCTTGGACGCCAGACAACGCGTCACCAGGAAGCTCAAACGCCGGACAACGTGTTGTAAATGAAGATTCAACGCCGACGACCAATGGTTAGTTCTGTGTTGAAGCAGCAAACTCGAGCTAAAAAGGCAAGAAATCAAGAATCGACTTCAAGTTCAAAATTCCGACAGACGGTCAGACAATAAATGCAGCACCGGAACCTTTTCAAGTATTCGACAAAGCACCGAATAGCCTAAAGGATTGAAAGAATCAAGAACAGAAGCCATTCCAAGGCCCCGTTATACCGATTGAAGGTGGGGACGATCATGTCCAAAGTATTCCAGACTCTTCCATAAAAGAACGAGGCTGGAAAACTTTGGAGGGGGTATCTGTAGGTGTATAAAACTGCCTATAGGTCCCTTAACACAGCTCGACGATGCCAATCGACAAACAGACCATCGGGCGATGTATCTGAACACGACCGTTACCCCGCAAACACCGAAGCCAAACGATACGCGACGAAGCAGACTAATGAGGCTACGAAGCTGACGAACCGCACGCAAACAACGGAATGAATCCACTCGCGTGCGGAATCAAGCCAACGGGTTGAAGAATCAACAAGTCATCCAATCAAGAGCGGACGCGGACGAATCACGATCGATTCGAGATCAGTTTCGGACTCAAATTTAGAGGTGGATTTACTGCCAAATCAGGAACCGGATTTACTGCCAAATCAGGTCAACGAATCGAGTCCAAACACAGAACCAAAAGAATCGGAAACGACGGGAACCAACCCTAAAAGAGACCCGGCCAAAACCGAGTCACCCGAAGGTGGCTCGGTGGCTGAGCCACCCCGAGGTGGCTCGGCCATAGTCGAGCCACCCAAGGGTGGCTTGGTGGCCGAGCCACCTCAGCCCAGATCTGTGCCTAGGCACAGATCTGGGTGCCTATAAATAGGCCAAGGGATTCATTTGTTGAGGAGGACTTTTGGAGAGCCGAAACTCTGTCGAATTGAGACCTCATCTTGGAGTTTTTGAAGGCTTGAAGACTTGGGCATTCAGATCTGGTTCTTGGCGAGCATCCGCATCACAAAAGGCAGGAGTTCGAGAGAGGAAATCAGATATAAGATCTACGTAGGCACACTCCGGATCAAAGCTTGGTCTTTGATCCCGAGATTTGGGCGATTTGTTCCTTGGTGAACCGATCCCCCCGGCTATTATTTCCTTAGTGGAATAATACCCGTCGTACTGCGTAGATCCGTCCGGATCTAGATCGTGCGGTGATCAACGGATTAACCATCAGCGCAGGCAAACAACCCACGCAAGCGAGCGACCGAAAAACAGGAGCTCGTGATTTGTTCGACAAATAAGGAAAGTTGTAATTTTTACTTTTTGTTGATTTCTTGTAACCGGATCTTATAAAAAGACCGGAACTTTGTAATCGATAAACAATTATTGAGTGTGCAATGGAATCATCAATGAAGAAGGATACAATTTTTCCCGCGAACAAAACCCTCATGAGACTATAACTCGTCCACTAAGATAACCTATGTGTTTAAAGGCTTGTTGTATATGTTAAATATAACCCTGATTCCTGTGAAAGAGAGTTAGACTTTTTCTTTATTTCCTTTTTATTTTCTTTCTTTGCTAGAGGATTAGCAAAAGTTTAGGTGTGGGGTATTTGATTATCATATTTTATTACACTTTTATATCCTTAATATCTATTTTATTTAAAATAAATATATCATTAAAAACATTTTTTCTTAAATTGTAGGAAAAGAAGAATTATTGAATAAGAGCTCAAATAAAGATTATTCCGAGCCCAAAATATCTCTAATGAAGCCTAGGATGCCTAATTTGAAAGCTCACAACTAAGTTTAGAAGTAGAATCTCAGCACTCATCACTTTCTTGGTTAATAAATATTAATAACTTGGCCTACAATTGAGAATCAAGTCAAATCAGGAAAAAACAAGTTAAATTCATGCTCAGCATGGTCACCATAAAAAAAGATGATATCTCATACTCTGGAAAGCATAAATCAATATATTATATACAAAAATTACTTATTTCGACGAGACGGAGCCATCCAGATTGGCATATTCTAGTAATTTCATTAGCAGCAATGAGTTATGATAAAAATCCGAATTTAAGTGATATATATTCAATTATTTGAAGGTCAAGCTAAATTCTAAGAAGCTCAAGAGCATTTAAAAAAAGTTCAAGAGTCTTAAACGAATTAAATGTAAAAATAATAAAGCCAACAAAGCCATCTCTTAAATATTGAATTAGTAGTGTATATTATTTTGAGAGATCCTATGGTTATGAATGTTACTTTGGGCCTGAACCAATTCTTAAGGTTGTGAGGGTTATTTAGGGGCCAAGACAAATCTATGAGTTGTGAGAGATTCTTGTTATCTATAAATAGAGAGTAGAGTGAGGGCTTGAGAGTGTGGAAAATTTTATAATAATCTCCATTTGAAGAGGAGTGTTACTCTTAATTGATGAGTCCTTCTTATTTTACAATTAATAAAAAAATTTCTTCACCTTTAAATTTTATTTTCTTCTTCATTATTGATGGAGATGAAAATAAAGATTTACTTTCAAAGGGCTACCCCCATGCAATATAAGTTTTACTTTTTTATTTTATTTTCTTTCTTTAGAAATTCATGTTTTAGGATTTATTTTGTTAGATTGGATCAGATTTAGTTTTCGTACTCTCTTATTTTTGTATTATAATATTTTTCACTACTTTGTGTTATATATTTACTTTTATGCTCTTTTATTTTCTTACAATTTTATTTTAATAGTTAAGATTTACTTTTATACTCTTTTATTTTTGTTAATTAGATTTTATTTATGCTTATAATTTAAATATTTATTTTCTTATTCTTACTCTTATTTTTGTAGTTAGTTTTTATTTTTCTTGTAATTTAGATCTCTTTTTTTCATGCTTTCTACTTTAGATTTTATTTTATTGTTTTTATTTTGTAAAATGAGTAACTAAATCTTATAAGAATTCTAAAATTGTATGAAATTAGTTTGATTATTTTTTACGATTTGTGAATTACTCTCTTGTATTTAAAATGATCATGTTTAGGATAATCAACTAGAGAACTAATTGGTAGAAGAATAATTTGATAATCTATGTTTCTCTTGAGTGGTTTAATAGATTATGCGTATGAATTCTAAAATTATCATCTAGTTAATGTTCTTTTCATGAATATTGATTTTTCTTAGATAATAATTTGATAGGTTATGTTTTTCTTAAGTTTTTTGATAGTCAATACTTGGTAAGTCTAAAGTAAAATATGATAAAAAGAGAGAAATTTATAAATCCTAAATGAAACAAACTAGTAAATTCAGTTCTAGATTCCTATTTTATCCACTTGATTTTCCTCCATCTTACTTGCTTTGATTTTGCTCTATTTGATTTTTTTTTCCTTTTTTCTTGATTTTGATATTTTCTATTTCTTTATTTTCCCTTTTGTTTGTTCTCATTTGTCTTTATTGTCGCACTCTTTCTCTCCTCTTATTCTATTTTTATTTTATTTGCAAATAACTACACACTCTTTATCTCTCAACACTATCACTCCTAATTGTCTATACACAACTCTAGGATTCATGTTAGAATTTTTTCTATACACATTTCTCCTGGGATCGACATTATACTATACTATAACTTAATTGTGCACTTGCAATCTTGACACATATTCACAAGATATCAGTGGCTAAGAGAGAACATATGGCTCTAGTGATTCATTTTGTTGATGATGCAGATTGTGTAAGAGAACGATTTTTTTGATCATGCGCATATTAAGGACTTATCAGTAGCTACTATATTTTCTACATTATGTCACATTCTTTCACATCATGATTTTAGTCTTCAAAATCTTTTGGGGGTAGGAATGTGATGGGGCTAGCAACATGCTTGGTGAATGGATAGGATTATAGGCACTTTTCTTAGGGAGTATCCTTTTGCATATTATGTTCATTGCATGGCTCATCGACTATAATTAGCGTTAATGACAGCTGCTAGATAGGGTGATGACATTCATGAGTTTTTTTTCTAGATTTGGCTTTCATCATAAATGCTGATGACATATCTTTTAAGTGTTATGATGAGATACAAGTCACTCAAGTAGATGAGATTGCACATATGCTAGCCACTGATGAAATTGAGAACGAAAGAAATCTTAATCAAATGTGCACTTTAAAACGAGCTGGTGATACCCGCTAGAGCACTCACTTTTCTTTAATTTGCAGTCTTCTCAGGATGTATAATGCAACTTGTGTTGTTATTAAAAATATCAAATATGACAATGCTCACTATAAAACAAGAGGAGATGCTAGAGGTGCTAAAGCGTATCCATATCTGAGGAAATATCCGTAACCGTATCCATTAGGATACGAATATAGTTACTCAAATCTATAACTGATAGGATATAGTTACATATATGATTTTATAGTGAAATATCCGTATCTGTATCCGAAATATTCGAATACATATTAGTCATACTCTTATGATAGTTTCGATTCTTAAATTACGGATTTATGGTTAATTTTGATGATCAATATGTCTAATTTTAGCTTTTTAGTTATAATAAACATATTAACGACTTCTTTTGTATCACATGAACTATGTTTTTCTCAATATTATCTAGTTTTCTCATATCCATTTTATATCCTCATGTATATCCACTTATATATCCGCATCTATATCTGTAACCGTATCCAATTTTAGCGGATATGGATATAAATTTTCCTTACCGAGATATATCTATATCTGTATCTGTATCCAAGATGGGTAAGCAAATATGGATATAGTAAGCATTATATTCGAGCCATATCCAGACTGAATGCACCCCTAGGAGATGCTAATGCAACTTTGAAAAAGATTAAATCATTCAAATTTATTTTTA
>BQKN01000273.1:218554-265239 GCA_022839385.1 Asparagus kiusianus
GCTTTCCTTTTGAGCTGTATTTGGATATCCTTCAGCATTTTTTAACGCCTACATGTAGAAAGCTTAGCCATTTAAATATGTTAAGTTCAGACCCCAGTTCACACGAGCACAATGTAAAAAAGCACCCAAGATACTGTAAAAAAAGGATCCTATGGTTGGATTGGGTACGTAGAACATTGAATGAGTATAAAATGATACTTTCAAGCTCCAGTGGATATATGGCCATCATAAGGCACCCTAAAAGGAAATCTTCTGGAGCTTTTGTTAAATATCGTATCTTTCGACATCTAGTAATATCGATGACCTTCTGGAGCTTACAATCAAGCTTCGCCAAGACCTTTTGTGAGCTTTTTCTTTGGAGATAATAGATGTGGGGATGAAGAAGATGAGATTTGAGGGCTTACAGTATATTATCATCTTCTGGCTAGGATTGAAGAGCGACACTTGAGTTCTCAAGGCAGAGCATAGAAAAGATTTCTACTGAAGTTGCAAAAGATGAAGCGGGGCTTTTGGGAGAGTGGTGACACGAGAAACTGAAATAGCGCTCTCTCTTGAGGATAGATTCGGAGATGCAAAGATATTTTTTTAATCAACGGTTAGGATTGAATACGGAGATATGGGAGATTTGATTAAAATACAGATTGATTTTTTTTTAATTTAAGAAATTGATTAAAAATAGGAGAAAGTGCCAAGTTTCATTTCTAATAGTAAGAGTTTTTAGATATCGATATAGATATCTTGAAATTATTTTTAGAACATGTAGAATTTAAAAAACATACAAGTACGGTTGTTTTTTAAACTATAGAATTTTGAAGGTTGTACGAATGATAAAGAGATCATGACACCATAGATGTAAATATATTTTTTTATCAACGAGATTTGATTAAGGGAAAAATGTGTCCAGGCCCCAAAAGCAGAAACAGCATGTGACGAGGCCCCTCATAGTTTCCCCCATGTGGATCAGCCCTTTGAAGTGTAACACTTTGTGCTGCAGCCCCTTCTTAGCAATTATTACATGTCAGCTAAGCTAAAATCCCCAAATTATCCTTATCTTCTCTCCTCAATCCCTCAAACCATCTCTCTCTCTCTCTCTCTCTCTCTCTCTCTCTCTCTCTCTCTCTCTCTCTAAAACCAAGGGCTTTCTCAAGCTCGTTTCTCTGGCCCTCGCCCTACTCGCCGTTGCCGCCTCCGCTTGGGCCCCAAGCGCTCTCTCATCTACCCCCTCTCTCTCCTCTCTCTCTCTCTCTCATCTACTCTCTCCTCTCTCTCTCAAGCTCTCAAGCCCCATTCCTGCCCGCGACTACGCCCTTCACGACGACATTGGGCTTCAGATCCGTGCCCTAGCCCGTGAGTTGGGCCCTAGAGTTCTTAACCACTTCCCCTCCTCTCCTCCGCCCTACCTCATTGTCATTGCTTGCCGCCGCTCCCCACCTCGTCCTCGACTACGCTGGAGTTCACCACTGTCGCTAACTGCATCGCCCTCGAGTTCGCCATCAACGTTGTCAGGATGCCATCAACCCGGATGCTTGCCAAAAAGAAGCTACATGTCTTCAACAACTTAGACTAACATATATCGCATCCCATGCCGATCGTGCCCAGCATCAACTTTCACGACAACAAATGCTTTTTTGGCTTTTCCAATATTGAGGAGAACAAAGTGATGTTGATTCTGATGGTAATTAATTAAAATATTATTTAAGCTTGCATCTAAACCTTTGAATTCCTCTCTTTTGGACTTGGGCTCTTGGGCAATGAATTGGCCGAAGTAGATTCTCCGTTCGATTGCGTTTATTTGGCAATAAATTCAAAATTATGGAATAAAAGAATGTTTTTCAGTATGACTGCCAACTCGATAGAGCTCAAGATGGTAAACAGCCTCGGGAGGAGTTCTTTAACAGAATGACACGGGTATGACCACCATTATAACATGAAAGATCAAAACGCATCGAAAAATATATAAAAGTCATCAGAACTTCAGTAATATTACAAGAATATATTAATAGTCATCGAAAAATATATAAAATTGTAGATTTATTTATCTAATTCATTGAGTTCATTCGTTAAATGTTGCAGTGTTTACAAAAATGCCATCAAAATTAGAACTCCAGTAATATTACTTCTGAGCTCGGCGCTGAGGGAGGGGTCCATGCACTCGTCAGGCTTGCTGGTGTTGTTGAAGTTGTAGAGTCGGTCGTGGATGTAGTAGCAACGTGTCTTGCCATCAAAATCATGTTAGTTTTAGCTCTAATTCATCTTAATTCTAGGTTCTTTGGCTCTTAAGTTAGTTCTAACACGCCCCATGTTAGTTCTAACACGCCTCATGTTAGTTCCACCTCATGTTAGTTCTAGCTCTAATTTATCTTAGTTCTAGGCTTTTAGGCTCTCACGTTAGTTCTAATTTGCTCCATGTTAGTTCTAACACGTCCCATGTTAGTTCTAACCTGCTGTATGTTAGTTCTAGATAATTCTAGCTCTAATTCATCTTAGTTCTAGGCTCTTGGGCTCTTAAGTTAGTTCTAATTTGCCTCATATTAGTTCTAACCCGCCCCATGTTAGTTCTAGCCCACTCCATGTTAGTTCTAGTTAGTTCTAGATCTAATTCGTCTTAGTTCTAGGCTCTGGGGCTCTCAAGTTAGTTCTAACTTGCTTCATGTTAGTTCTAACCAGCCTCATGTTAGTTTTAGTCCGCTCCATATTAGTTTTAGCTAGTTCTAGCTCTAATTCATCTTTGTTCTGGGCTCTTGGGCTCACAAGCTAGTTCTAACTTGCCCCATGTTAGTTCTAACCTGCCTCATGTTAGTTCTAACCCGCCACATGTTAGTTCTAGCTCTAATTCATCTTAGTTCTAGGCTCTTGGGCTCTCAAGTTAGTTCTAACTTACCTTATGTTAGTTCTAACCCGTCCCATGTTAGTTCTAGCTAGTTCTAACTCTAATTAATCTTAGTTCTAGGCTCTTGGGCCCTCAAGTTAGTTCTAACTTGCCCCATGTTAGTTTAAACACACCACATGTTAGTTCTAACACGCCCTATGTTAGTTCTAGCTCTAATTCATCTTAATTCTATGCTCTTGGGCTCTTAAGTTAGTTCTAACTTGCCCCATGTTAGTTCTAACTTGCCCCGTGTTAGTTCTAACCTACCCCATGTTAGTTCTAGCTTGCTCCATGTTAATTCTAGCTAGTTCTAGCTCTAATTCATCTTAGTTCTAGGTTCTTGGTCCCTCAAGTTAGTTCTAACTTACCCCATATTAGTTCTAACCCGCTCCATGTTAATTCTAACATGCCCCATGTTAGTTCTAGCTCTAATTCATCTTAATTTTAGGCTCTTGGGATCTCAAGTTAGTTCTAATTTGCCCCATGTTAGTTTTAACATGTCCCATGTTAGTTCTAGCCCGCTTCATGTTAGTTCTAGCTAGTTCTAGCTCTAATTCATCTTAGTTCTAGGCTCTTGAGCCCTCAAGTTAGTTCTAACTTGCCCAATATTAGTTCTAACCCGCCCCATGTTAGTTCTAACACGCCCCATATTAGTTCTAGCTCTAATTCATCTTAATTCTAGGCTCTTGGTCTCTCAAGTTAGTGTTGGACCCTAGAGGCGGGTGATTAGGGTCTTAAGGCTATAATTGTGTAATAAAATTAAGACAAGCAACACACCACAACAATGAACAACTAAAGTAAAGGTGATAGAGTTAGAAATCGCTATCCAAGTGACGCGCGGTGTATTAACGAGGTTCGGTCCTGTTTGATCGGAAAAATAATTTCTTTGATGAGTCCATTACAACTTCGAACGCTTACAATAAACTCAACAAAATGATAGCCTTTTTATAAGACTTTAAACCAAAAATTACAATTTTCTCTCAAACTACACGCAATAGATGTTTATCGTTTATTGCTTGTGCGGGATCGTTGCCGGTGCCGGGGTTTATCCGTGGACCGCCTACAGATCAGATCCGGTTAGCAGAAGTTGGATAATCAATGCTTTCACTTCACGAAGGAAGTAATTGTAGCAGCGGTGATTTTGACTAAGCAAAATCACGGCTCTTCTCGAGATTTAAGACCAAGCTTAAATCCGGAGGAATAAAGAACGAGTCTCAGATCTCTCGAACTCTCACTTTGTTGAAGAACTCCGCCAAGATCTGCTAACTCTCTGAAATTCGTGCTCAAATCTCTAATTTGACAGCACTTCGTCCTCTTGATTTCCAGATTAATAAAATGGAGGCCTTTGGCTCATATTTATAGGCCTCGGATGCGGTTATTTGGATGATAATAATGGATTTCTCTTTATCTTCAGTTCACAACTGTATAACCACAGTATCAGATCAGTTAGAACGTCCAGGAACACACAAATCCTGAAAGAATCCATAAAAAGAACCAAAATAAACTGATTCTGGCTGAACTGCCACTTGGTGGCTCGACCATGGCCGAGCCACCAAATGGTGGCTCGACCTTTGGCCGAGCCACTTGCTCGACCTAATCGTTTTGACGCGATTCGGCCACCAGAGGCTTTCTTAGTTTTTCTTGGGTTTGACTCGTTTGGTCGTTTATGTGTATTTCATTGCTTCACCGACCAGTACGCTTCATTGCGGGACTGACCGTCGAATGCACATTGGTTGATGTGCACGCGCGTGTTGACCAACGCGCACGAACTGATTGACGCGCGCGTGTTGACCGATGCGCACGAGCTGATTGACAAGCGCGTGTCGACCGACACGCACGGGCCGTTTGACGCGTGCGTGTTGACCGACGCGCATGAATTGATCGACGCGCACGTGTTAATCAACGCGCACATGTTAACAGACGCGCGCGAGCTAATTGACGCGCGCATGCTGACCGACGCGCACGAACTGATTGACGTGAACCTTCTCTATTCGTCTACTCTTTGCTTCGAGTTTCGTGCGAGCTCTCATAGGCAATTTTAGATGCCTACAGATACCCCCTCCAAAGTGTTTCAGCCTCATTCTTTTATAGAAGAGTCTAAAATGCTTTGGATATGATGGACCCCTACCTTTAGTCGGTGTTAAAGGATCTACAGCTGGTTTCAATTCTTGACTTCTCCATATTTCAGCCTATTCTGTATTTTGTCGAATAGCTAAAATTTTTCCCGGTACTACGTTTATCGCCTGACCGTTGTTGAAGCCTTGAACCAGAATTGGTGAGTAGATTTTGACTCGTGTCATTGAGTTGACTTTTGAACTAATTATCTACATCGTAATGCGTTGACCGGTATTGACCTAGGGCTACGCATTAACCGGCGTCGACCTTAGGGTTTCGTGTCGACTCTTATCGTAACAAGTTAACCGGTGTTGACCTAGGGCTACGTGTTGACCGGCATTGACCTTAGGGTTTTTTATCGATCGACGTTGACTCTCATCGCAACGCGTTGACCGGCATTGATTGGCATTGACCTAGGGCTACGCATTGACCGGCGTTAACCTTAGGGTTTTGTATCGATCGGCGTTGACTCTCATCACAACGCGTTGATCGACATTGACCTTAGGGTTTCGTATTGATCGGTGTTGACTCTCATCGCAACGCGTTGACCGACGTTGATCGGCGTTGACCTTAGGGTTTCGTATCGACCGGCTTTGACTCTCATCGCAACGCGTTGACCGACGTTGACCTAGGGCTACATGTTGACCAGTGTTGACCTTAGGGTTTCGTATCGATCGGCGTTGACTCTCATCGCAACGTGTTGACCGACGTTGACCTAGGGCTACGCGTTGACCGACGTTGACCTTAGGGTTTCGTATCAATCATTGTTGACTCTCATCGCAACATGTTGACCGACGTTGACCTAGGGCTATGCGTTGACCTGAGGAGAACCAGTTTATACTCGTATACTCCTGGGAGTTTCGGGAATCAGTTTAACCTCGTGTACCCGTTGGAGGTTGCCGGGTTATCCTTAAGAATTATTATATATAATATTCTCTAGGAACTTCCCGTCAAAAAAAATGAGGAACAGTTTAGACTCGTATACCCGTTGGAGTGTTTATACGGGCGTCGAATACGTCAAAAAAACACCTGAAAAGGAGATCAAAGCGTATATAAATTGTCCTGAGTCTTTCTGCACGTTCGAGCCAACATTTCACGCCTCATACGCATGTAAACCAGCAAAAGATACCTATAATTTGGGCTGATTCAATCTGGGTCGGTTCAAACCGGCCCGGTTCAACCGGTTCAGATCGGTTCAGCCACTTAAAACCCCCCCCCAAAACCGACTTCTTCCTCTTCTCCTCTTCTTTCGTTTTTGGTTCCAAGACAGAAATTTCCACCCCTCTTCTTCCCCAAGAGTTCCAAAGCTTTTTCTTCTCTTAAACCCTTAAACCCCTCTCCTTCAAGGCTTTCATCTTCCTCCTTCCAAGCTTCCACCTTCTCCAAGGCTTCAAACAAGACAAGTTGGGTTTGGAGGATCTTGAGCTTCATCTTCAACAAAACTTCTCAATAAGGCTTCCACTTTGTCGATTCCTCAAACTTATGTAAGAATCCCTCTCCTTCATGGCTTCAGTTTGATTTCTTTCTCTTGAAATCTCTATTTGGCAAAACCCTAGTTTCTTGATTTTGGGGGAAAACTCCAATTTTGATCTTTTTGAGAGGTGGCCGAAAATATGGGCTTGGATTCCCTCACCTTTGATTTCAATACTTTCTTAATTTCATGCATATATAGATGGCCGAAATTATTGAGGATGTTGTTGTCAAATTGACCAAACTTTTGGGGTCAAAATTATGGGGAGTGTTATGGCCGAACTTTGAGGGGGTGTTATGGCCAAAATTTGGGGGTGTTATGTGCAAAAAGCGGACTGAAATTTGAGGGATGTTATGTGTAAAAATAAGCTAAAATTTGAGGGGTGTTATGTGTAAAAATGCCATAAATTGTTTAGGGGGTTTATTTGCAACAAGTGGCTAAAAAATTTGGATGCCTCCACCCTTGAATTAGAGGTTGACATGGCCGAAAATTTAGATGCCTCCAACCTTGCTTGGTTTCATTTGAAAACTTAACTTGATATGGATACTTGATAGTACGCGAAGCTTGATCAACCCTTTGAGATTTGTGATCGTGACCAAACCCTTATATGTACGAATTTGGCCGAACTGTGACGTGAGATCCTTGTTCTTTTAGTTGTGTACGAGAACCGAATTTGAAGGCCCGTCGAGCTTTCTTGCTTGGCCACACATATGTCTTGAACCGAAACCTCGAGATATTTGGTTTAATTTGCTGAATTGTTGATTACGAATGAAAACCGAGTTCTCAACTTATCACTTTAGCTTCATGCATTTGCTTTCCCCTTCTTTTATTTTGAATTGGGTATATATTACATAGGTTTTATTGGATTTTTAACCGGAAAATCCTAATTTTTTTTTAGACTTTCAGTTAAATATCGTAATTTCCTTTTGATCATTGGATTGTTACCTCGTCAGTCTCGACATATCTGAACCGCTAATTTCCTTTGCAGATTAGTTATGTCGCTGAGGGGATCATGCACCACGAGGGGTTGCTCTGCTACTCAGTCACCTGAGTCGGAGCCTTTTAGTTGCACAGGTATAACATCATCACTTCTTTTATTCACGAATTCAATATTAGTATATCATACTGCATATTGCATCCCCGCTTTGTTCTCCTTGGTGAGGCAATTGGGAAGAGCCGTCACTCCTCTTCGTGGGTGTGGCCGCTTCATAGCCGTGTTTTGCTTGGTCAAAACGCGCCTTAATCAATTTGGGGCGATCTTCAACTACCTTATACTTCGAAGGACGGGTATGCTCTCATGTTACTCACATGATAACATTAACAAGCACCTTTTTTTTGCTTGGAAACCCATATGGACATAATATGTATGATATCCCCATTTTGTTCTCCTTAGTGAGGCAATTGGGAAGAGTCGCCATTCTCCTTCGTGGGTGTGGCTGCTTCATAATCGCGTTTTGCTTGGTCAAAATGCATTTTAATTGATTCGAGGCAATTTCACATTGTATTGCGTTGCGC
Organism: Asparagus kiusianus; assembly: GCA_022839385.1. Classification (NCBI taxonomy): domain Eukaryota; kingdom Viridiplantae; phylum Streptophyta; class Magnoliopsida; order Asparagales; family Asparagaceae; genus Asparagus; species Asparagus kiusianus. Next base: position 226,525 of record BQKN01000273.1, read on the forward strand.
AGGATGAGGTATATTATCGCGTTGTTGAGCGACAGCGTGCCTTGTCTTGCGCGCGTGAGATACCATTGAAATAGTCTCACCAATTACAGGGCTGTGACTCTATCTCACTGATCTGTGAGATGATTTCAACGCCTGTGTAGATAAAAAGAAAATATGATAGTTGCATTTTACGAATGCGTATTATTTGTTTTAGTTGAATTCCTTTCAAAGGTGATCAACGCCAATGCGGTAGAAGGCCGCTCTGGAGAGGCTTATGCTTCTACTAAAGATCCTATACTCATCCCGGCTATCCCCCAATTTGCTCCGGGTGCACCTGAAGAACTTCCCCAGCTAATGCGTAAAGGAGATCGTCGTACCTTACGGCAATTGATTATCGACACACCTCTGCTTGAAGACATCAACTCCACCCATCCTTTAAAGAAACCAGATTATTTATTCGGCGACTCTGTTGAGGACCCGATAATCATGCCCCTCAAAGCTGAACAATGGCTGCATAAGGATGAAGGGGGGTTTCTATATATCCCTCATATTCCTCATCATTGCTCATTGATCGAATTACGATAACAGGTTGTTAAACGAGAGATGCCGTGGGATCTGACGGAGGAACGTGAACGCGTCCATTGCGGATACACCACTCATCATTCCACTCCTGGTTCGAGTAACAGAAATCGTGTCACCAGATTGCATCCCGGTGTATTAGGATTGAATGACCCGCCACGAGGCGAGCTATGTACGGTTGCTAACACTCTGAAGAATCACCTCGCAAGACTAGGAAGAGAGATGCCTGCCAATAACCATAGATGTTATGGTTGGGTCCATTCTTCCGATAAACTTTGGTGGTCTCGCCTAACCGGCTATGTCCTCGCTCGATGGGGTGAAGAATTGAAGGCCAGCGGGCTGTACGCGGCCGTTCGTGCCACTATGTATGGATTGACTATCAGCATTTCCCACTTCCTTGCATTGATGGAGCTTTATAATCCCGACACGAATACATTTCTGACGATGCGCGGGGAACTCGGATTAGCTCTTCATGAGATGAACAAGGTTTCGGGTTTGCCAATGGGAAATATGATATACCAAGAATATTTCCCTTCAAATCGGGAGTTACGTCAGTTAAAATCGACTATCCCGAATCGCTACGACACTTTGTGGGATCTCACCTGCCATTACTACATAGCTTTGGCAGGTGTCGAACCAGTATTGAAGAAGACCAAACCGTAAATCAGCTTGAAAAGATTTGCAAATTATTTATTCAGAAATCTAGAAAGCAATTCTGGTGAAGCGATTTGTGAGTTGAGGCCACTGACTTCGTCAGAGATTAATGAGTTAATCAAGAAGTCCGACGCTCATTCCTATACTATCGCTGGTATCGAGGATGATTTTCCCGCCGGGACCAAGTTTCACACTTTCTTATTGCATACAATGAAGCCTATTCTCCCGATGACTCTGTTGGCTGGTTATCTTACCATTTGGTTAAAGAAATGTGTAATCCCATATCAACCCACGGATGTTCTACCTGCGGAGGTACTTTACCCCGCTGTTCAACTGGCTTATCGGAAAAATCTTTCTCTTCTCCCGGCAATGATCGCCGGTATCCACCGTGGTCTTCACCAAATAATTAATACTTTCACCCAGGATGGAAGTAAACCAAGTGTTGTAATCCAAATGGCCAAGGTGGAGCTGCCTTACACGTACCTGATGGCGTGGTTTGTTCTTCATCGCCCTGACATGATGGATGCGCCAAAGGTTGCAAATCAATCTGTCCCCTTGCTGTAGCTGATAGAAAATTGTAAATGGAAAGGACGGGGGTTCATGGACATAGAGAAACGGCTGTAAGACCATAAATGCTGGGTCGTCTCGACATGCTTCCCTCAATTTTTAGGTCGTTATGGTGATTCATTGGTTGACGTAGAGAAGCCTGGTACTGGTCGGACCTTCCTTGACACTGGATGCTTTGATTGGCTAGTGAACATTAGGCCGGGTTATATGATTTTTCGAGTAAAGAATTGTTGTTACATAGAATCATATCTACCGTGTAGGTTTGCACAACAACTTAGGTATGATCAAATATATGTCGGGAACCCAAGTTCAGAACTCCGGACTTGCGGTGGTTTAGTAGAAGGTGCCCGGGCGTGGCTGTGGAATGTTACGGGTTGTACTGGTGTAAGGTTTAGCCTTCCGGTCACCGAACGCCAACCAGAGCTGACTTTCTTATATTGTCGTTAGTTATTAGCGGCCAATGAACCTGTTCCAGTGAAGCCAATTGAGGAGTTGACGGCCGAGGCTGCAACTTGGATCGCTACTCGAATGGTTTATGAAGCATAGTATCAGAAAAGGAAAGGAAAAGAACATGCTGGTCCTTCCCGTAATAAGGAACAAGAGGAGGATTCCTTTCCTTCCAGAGAAGAAGGATTAGATGTAAATGTCGCCAGTGGCAAGGATGGGGCGGCGGACAATGAAGAAGAACTCAACACAGGTTTGTCAAAGTCCTTTTTCAAAGAGCTGTTGGATTTAGCAATCGCCAATCGAATTCGCCGACTCAAGACCGAAAAAAGGTGGAAGGATTTACCCACTTATCCTCACAAAATATTTGTTGAAACTACAGATGTAGGTTTTAAAGAGGGAGAGGAAGTGAGCAGTCGTCCTACTGCCAGCGCTTACTCTCGGACCGTGCTCAGATAGATCTGATAGTTGAACCACGCCTTGACTCTGTGCTGAACAAGCCTACAGATCTTGATGATGCACGACCTTCTAAGCATCAAAAGATGATTTTTAGTCGGCATGTTGCCTCCTCAGTGCCCAATGTAGAACCACTCAACGCTACATCTATTGCTAGGGAAGGTAACGCTTCAATTCTTTGCCGTCTTTTGATTCCTTCTCCTATTAGACTTAGCGAGTTTACAAATTTTTTTCTTTTAGGGGAGGGTAACCAAAGTGATGCCATTTATGATCCTCCTTCTCCCGATTTTGATACGTTTCAAGAGCCCGACCTTTCGCAGCAAATATACGGAGCTGCTCTCGATGAGCCCAATAATGCTGTAGTGGATATGACTGTTGAAACCGATGAAGGTATCGGGGTAGGACCTAGTTCATCTATGATAGTCTTTAACCCAGGTACATCTAACATTGGTAGTACACCTTTCAAATGGCGATTTTAGGATTTGACAGATTCAGAATTCGTGCCTCCGTTAATTGTTTCTATGCTTTTGGCTCTTTTAGAAAAACTCCAAGAAATAGGTGCCAATATTGGGATTGTGAACTCTGCTGTCCCTAACAAAGGTAAATCCAACCCTTATTTGTTATGGATTCCCAATTTCTCTTCCTGCGTCTTAAAATTTAGACTCTTCTATAGGTATTCCTATGGAGAGTTCAGATAACAAAGACCCCTTTCATGATATCACTTTTGAGGCGTCGGACGACCGTTCACCTGATCCGGTATTAGACCCTTTGGTATCTGACGATATGTTGTTGGAACAAATTTGTCATGATACCGTCGAAGCATCCGACGAGCCTGGTACCTCTGCAGGTATAAATTTTACCCCTCTACAACGGTTATTCCCCTCTCGAATTCACTTAAATATAGAGGAGTTTCACTTGTAGGACCAGTCATTGAGACTGGTACAAACATCAACGTTGAGATATCTGACGCTTCTAAGGGTTCTGATTTTCCGCAAGCGGCAGAAATTATTGCACAAGATCGTTCGTCGATTACTCCGACTCATCTCCCACTCTTAACAATTGAGATGAATATCGCAGGTGCGGGGACTAATCCGATTGAAAAAGTCGTCAGACTAACCGAAAAAGTTGATACATCGACGGCTGTTGCTTTTGCAGCGTCTCCACCAGTTCATGAGGTCGGACAGATGGAATCAAGTGTTGGAACTCCAGTTGAGGGGACTTCCGTTGGTTGGTAAGCTTCCCCCGAAACTTGGAGATATTCGAGTTAGTATTATGAAATATTTGATTCCTTTTTTTTCTTACAGAGATTCCGTCCCAACTTCACGATCTTGTCAAAGCGCTATTTTTAGATGATGATCCAAACCAGATTGTCCTTTGTATGAAAGTTAGCAGCTTTTTTACCTTCGTGGGCAAGGTGATTGACAAACTTCTCCATAGTGGGACAGCTTTTCGTCAATTCAGGCCACTCCTTGATCTTAGATTAGCCTTAATAGAGAAAATCGGATCGCTACACTTGGCACAAGCTATCGCTGATGACTTGAATCGTCTGGAGCGTGATTTTCAAAAACTCCGAGAGCTTCGAGATACAGGTGCTCCTTCATATATAGCTGCTCAGATGGAATCTCGATTGCGAACGTGGCGCGACACCCAGGCATCGGTTGGACCTGAGGTCCAAATGTGTCAAAGTAAAGTAGAACAGATGAAGGCCGTCCTTAATGATAAGTTACAAATTCTGCAAAATATCAAGTCCTCCCTCGCATCAAGTGCTGGCAAGATAGTGCGACTTAAACAGGAGCTTCAAGCGGAAGAAGAGGTTTGGGAGATTTTAGAAGTGGCAAGGGTTGATGAAGAGCGCAGTTGAGAGATGGTGTCTAAGGAGTTGGAACTCTCGGAACAGGAACTGACCAAGGCGAAAGAAGAGGCTGCAAGGATGTTAGCTGCTAACGAAGAATCCATGAAGGCTACATTGCAGGGTGAGCTCGAGCAAGCTTATGCGGAAGAGTTGTCAAAGTTAGAGCAACAAGTTCTTAGCTATAAGCTTCATGTAGATTGACTGTGACTTTTGTACCTGCAAACTCAATTTTCATTAATAGAAGATATTTCTCTTTTTTTTATTATACCTCTTTTATTATGATGTCCTATTCTGTTTGGAATAATCAACTATAATATTTATAGGATTTTTGGCAAACCCTCAGCCCTCAATGGGTTTGATGTGCCTTTACCGATTACCGTTTGAATCGGGCTAGCATGCGGATTGTTTTGGTCCTTTCCGTATGTAACATTGTGCTAAGAGCATTAATTCACTTAGACTTGATGCTATGACTTTGAATACATAGACTTCACCATTTCTTATGAGAATATGGCACCCAGCAACGCGTATTAGGCACTGACTTAGGATTTTTTAGCAAACCCCCAGCCTTTAACGGGTTTGATGTACCTTTACCGATTACCGTTTGAATCGGGCTAGCATGTGAATTATTAAAACCTGTTTTACATATAACGTTGTGATAAGAGAGTTAATTCTTCTAGACTTGGTGCTATGATTTTGAATACATAGAGTTTACTATTTCTTACGGGAATATAGCACCCGGCAACGCATATTAGGCGCTGACTCATCCCTACTTAGGATTCGGGATAAAAGTCCCCAGACTTAGATTCTGGTATCTTTTTCACTTGGTGAAAAACTAAGCCGGCAACGCGTGTTAGGCGTAGGCTTATCTCTATTTAGGAGTCGAGATAAAATTCCTCGTGCATAAAGCGCACGGATTTGAAGTTAAGAATTATGTCTTTTCTCGGGGTAAAGACGAACCCGATGCTGGAGAGGAAGAATTTTATATTCTATCCCCAGGTCTTGTTTAGGATTAAGACGAACCCAAAAATGAGAGAGGAAGAATTTTATATTCTACCTCCCGACACTAAAGAGGAAGAATTTTATACTCTATCTCCTGTGAGAAAGAAGACTCGAGGTGGGATCTCCACCCCCAGAATCCAGAAAGGTGAAACTAAGAGTGGGATCCCCACTCCGAGAATCGGAAAGATTCAAGCAACCCTAATTTTTATAGGATTGGTTGCTTGATCTACGAAAAGAGTTCCTCATTTATTAAGGTGATATTCTGATTTCGGCCCTGACTTTTATAGGTTTGGCTGAAAAGGAAAAGATAGAAGTCTTTCGTTTATCGAAAGGGATAACTCAATCTTGGTCCTAGCTATCTGCAGGTTTGACCAAGTGAGGTTGGAGGCAATTCTAACTTTTATAGGTTTGATCGCTCAATTTGAAAGTGGACCTCTCGTTCATGGAAGGAATCGAGAGGGGAATCTGGTTTTGGTCCTAACTTTTATAGGTTTGACCTGAAAGCAATGAGAGTGGAATACAGGTGGCAGTATGAATGCCGGCTTGTACTAGCCACTCGATGGAGGTTTTAAGGTTAAGTGATCAAGACTTAACACGTCAAGTTTTGAAAATTACCAAGAATTAGCAGATAGAAATTTTGGTGGACCCACCGTCAATTGATTTGATCAGTGGGGGACTTTGTGAGGAAAGATTGATCTGTCAAAAAAAAATGATCGAATCTCATTCATGAGAATTGGTGAATTCGAAATCAATAATAAAACACGCTTTAACTTTGAATACATTCAGAGTCCAAGTGTGGATTTCTTATGTACTACTTTCATAGCAACTGGGTTATCCCTAAGAATACCACATGCAGTATTCTTCTGGGAACTTCCTGTTAGACCCTAGAGGGGAGGTGATTAGGGTCTTATGCTAATCTAATCCCGATTAAAAGCTAATTAAAATAATATTGATTAATATGTTCTTGCAAGAGATAGATATGAATAAGAACAATAAGAATATGCACAAATAAAATATAAGCCAAGCAAAACATAAACACACGATATGTTTACGAGGTTCAGTCACCACGACCTACGTCCCCGCTCCTCACCTCGAGGAGATCTCCACTATCACAATCCGGTTTGGAAGCCGAAACTTCTACACATTCGGTTTACAAGTTCACCGAAAACTCTCACACACCAAACACTATGCAATCACACTTTACACACTAAGTGTAGGAACCTAGCCCGTGTCCTCCTCCTCAAGTGCTCGGATGCAACCTCTCCCTAGGTTCGTCAACCGACACAACTCCTATTGGATTCGACCCCTTCTCTCGCCTCACACTTCTCTCGGTGTACAAGTGTATTACAAGTGATACTCACAATAAAAGATAAATACAATGATTTGTTCTCAATAACAAATGAGAACACAATGAAGCTCACACTCACTAAATCACACCCCACAACCCACACTATATAGTATGAAAATATTAAGCTCAATATTGTGTGTGTGATAAATGAAAACAATGAAATTTAATTCAATTTAATATAGCAAGATATGAATATGAAATTGACAAATAAGCTATATAAAAGAGTTTAGATAAACTTCTCTATAAACACAAAGAACTGAAGAAATGATGATGAGGATGGATTCCTCAATTTGAATTGAAGGCTTCTTCTTTGTGAAAAACTTCTCTTTTGAAACAGAGCTTGAAACAAGGCACTAAACACCTCTTAAACACTTTGTAAACTTAAGTAATCAATTCTATTGGATAGTTCAAGTGTTGAATGTAGTAGGGTATTTATAACAACCCAATACATCAGTAAAAACCAAGTAAAAAGACCAAAAACTCATTAGAAAACAAAACAGGGAACTAACCGTTACTGTGCAACGGCTATATTTGCGGTCGACCATAGATCCACGGCCGGTCGACCGCGAAAGGCTGAAACCCAGAGTAAGGTCTCTGGACAATTTGCGGTCGACCGCAGCGACACGCTAGGTCGACCGAAAACAGATATACATGAAAACTGCAGATTTGAAAATGGATTTTCAGTGCATGTAAAGGTTAGCAAATGTTGTCCAACAAATATGAAACTTTGGGGAAAGCTTATAAATGAGAGAATAAGCATGTTTGAAAAAGGAAGTGTTGGAAATGCAATTTTATTTTGTAAAAGCTCACTGTTTTTGAACAGTGTACAGAAAACCTGTTTTTCATAAAAATAAGAATTGAATTATGACTTATGAAATTGTATTTATATTTCATGAATACATTATATATATTATGAAGTATGATAGAGATGTAAACATGAAACAAAAACAATTCTAACAAAGTTTGATAAAAAATCATTTAAACAAACTTGTGTTATGTATACATATTGAGCTTAAATAAAGTCATACAATATATGTAGACAAACCTCTCTTATACCTAGGTGATTGTCACATATAAACTTACATCTTTAACTCTTGATATAGAAATCTTTTCACCAGGTGTTGATGTGCTGAAAAGGAAAAATAAACCACAACCACTAGAAAACAAATTAGCTGTAAATTGTTTAGCAAATCATCATCAAAACCAAAGGGCCAACAATCTCCCCCTTTTTGATGATGGCAAACAATATATTAAATGAGATATAATATTCATATGAATAAACCAAAACAAATATAACATTAACATTCATATGAATAAACCAAGTTTTCTCCCCCTTTGACAACATCAAAATGGGGAAAAGATAGGAGCAGTGCTCCCCCTACAATTATGCATAGGTTAAAGAAAATGGTTGGGCACAAACTCCCCCTGTCAAGAAGCATGAGTGATTTTATGTGATATATATAAGATCCACACTCAATGAAAAGGAAGAACTCACAAACATTTGAGTTATGGTATACCATCCATAAAATAATAATCCAAACATTAACAAGTAGATAGATCATTTGAGACATAGAAACATGTGGATGAATACACAAAGCAACATAAAAAAAATAGAATGAATCTACTTCATGATGTTGTAAGCTAAACATATAAGTTGAATTATTCAGCACAAAAACCAACACAGAACACAGATTGAACTAAGAATTAAACAAAACCAAAATATTGTTTTCAAACAACAATTCACATCCAAACATCATAGTTTTAACTAGAAACGAGTGTAAGTCCAAACATTCAGTTAACCAAAATATTGCAGACCAAAACAGAACAGAAGTGTTTTAAGTGAAATACTACAATGTCCAAATAAAAACATCATAACTAAAGAACCACCATAAGTCCATCAATCACTACCATCGGAGCCAACATCCTCGGATCCTGCCTCGGAACCAGATTCTTCAGCAGAACCAGAGCCGGAAACAGACGCCTGAATCCCGAGGGATTGATGCTGGAGCCGCAGAATCTCCCTCACGTCATGCCGAAGACCAGAAACAGTAGTCTCAAGTCTGTCAAGACGATCGTCGAGTCGCTCGAAACGATCATAGACCTCACTAGAAGAAATAGGAGCTGAACGAGTACGAGGTCGAGGCCTAGAGCTAGAAGATGGTCTAGAAGAAGATGCACCCGTAGAGGGTAAAGGAGAAGGAATTGGGGCTTCAAGATGCATCCTGGAAAGGGATGTTCTATCAAAAAATTCTTTATTAGCATCTACTTTTGGTTCACCGGAGAGATCGACACGGAAGTGTTTGAAGATGATAGTAAGGAATGAGCCAAAAGGAAGGAACTTGGTATGCTTGCTAATCATATTCTCAAGAAGAACAAGCCCCCAATTGACTTTGATTTTAGCAAAAATGGCATAAACTGCATTAACTCTATCAGAGGCAAAATGGTCAAAACTACCAGTTTTGGGAATAAGGTTGTGAGCAATAATCTTAGCAATGATTTTACCGGAAGGGTTCAAGGTGTTATTGCTCATAGGATAGGTACAACCAGGAAGAAACATTTTACTGTCAACAAAAGGATGATTATGAACAATGGACATAAGGTCAATATCACTTGTCGGGATCTTAAGGATACCCGTAAGGTCATTAGCAGAAAACTCAATCTGGGTGGTCTTCACATATGATCTAAGATATATAACATTATCATCAGATGTGTAGGAGGATATATTAGCATAGAAGAGATAAACAAGAAAGGGATAATGAGGTTCTTTGTTCTTTTTATCTAAGAGATGATATAGGCCAACATCATTAAAGAAATTAGGAATATTATAGGGCGCAAGTTCATCATAGTTAACAGTCCTACCAGCTAAAATTTTTAGTTTGCACAACTCCCTGTACTTAGGAATAAGATGGGTATTTCTCAGTGTGGCGCCCCAGGGTTCACACAAGGCTGCAGTCCAAGGTGAAACCAAGGATGTCAAACCTGCCATGCACCACACCGTGCAATAACATGTTTCACCATCACAATTAACATCTGTCTAGTAGAGGTAACAACAGGTGTAGGCACAAAGCAAGTAAAAAGTACAGTAAGGAATAACTGATGAAATGATTATGATCACATTAATATTTTATCATCCAACATACAGAAAATACATGATCAATATCTGAATAGATAAACTGGAATACTCGACGAGTCTCAAATACAAATATCTGACAAGAAGAAATAAGGCACTCAGCCTTTACAAATTCTAGAATAATACCCTCAAATGTCTAACAACACTACAGTGGAGCTCCAAAAATAAATCATAGCTAAAATAGATAGCTGAACACTAAAGTGTGTCGTCATCAACCTGCGACTCTTCGGGCTCCTGGCTCGTTACCTGAAAGGGGGAGGGACAACGAGCGTCAAAGCGCTAGCGAGCAACATCACAACCAACCCCAAGGGAATAGTGCTCGTTGTATATGAAAATATAGATAATACATAATAAATCTAAAATCATTGATCTTACTAAAAGGGGATTTTAGTATTTAGAAATTTACAACACGAGCATAGATACGTCGAGCGAAATAATCCAAACAAGGAAAACCTCATGTATATACCTTGTATCTCAAATTGTAAATCCCTAAACACCAAACCCGAGGTCCTAGTACAGAAACAATAATAAAAGAAATACGACAAAAACTCAGAGTATAAATACCGTGTCATATCATAGCCTACACGAGTATCATGTAATCATGGCATAGTATACATAGTGTCATGTCATAAACTCCTATGAGCAAGTCATATACAGGGTTAAGAAATATGTCCGATACAGGAACTAAGTACCGTGGTTTCTAAACACATGGAGTAAGTGGCAAATGTCCAATACGAGGACTGAAATGGATTATAGTCCAACACGAGGACTTCTATGGATTATAGTCCAACACGAGGACTTCTAGGGATTATAGTCCAACACGAGGACTGTGTAACTGTATAAAGTATATGCGGAAAGATACACCAAATCTAAACTCGCACGCATCTCGATGTACATGTCTAAACTTATGTCAAAAGTCAACCCACATATACAGATAAATCATTAACGTGGTGAACAAGTGTCAGGTCATCGAGACGACCCTGAAGAACAACTCAAACAGATTAAAAATCTATAAAACACCTCAACAGTCAACTGATGTGTCAACTGATGACGTCAGTTGACTCATATGTCGACCGAAACTGCACAGACAACACATTCTCAGCTCACCAGTCGACTGATATGTCGACTGAGGAACTGAGAAAACACAAACATCTCGTCAGTCGACTGATCAGTCGACTGACGCTGAAATTTCAACCCGTCGGTCGACTGATCAGTCGACTGATAGCCTGCAGAAACACTACACAGGTTGTTTTTCACCTCAAAACTGATCTAAACACATCCCCATCAATCCCAAGCATGTACCATACGTATATTAACATGTATGAACTAACTGAAATGTAACTTTCATGTACAAATACATAAACAAAACTCTCAACATGTGTATTTATCTTTTAAAAACCCCTTTTTGAATCAAAACCTATGTCAAATCTCTTATAAAACATTTCAGATCTGGATTTTAAATTCACAAAACATTAGTAGGATGTTTATCAAATTGAAAATGCACATCTTCATGTTATATGCAATAAAAATCCAATCTTTGTACACAAAATACGTTTTAGGCCAAAGAAATCTCAATAAAACCATTTGAAAACGTTTAAAAAGAATGGGATAAGGTTGGGCGAGATATTACTCGCCTCTGAGGTGATGAAGAGCTCCTGGATCTGAGGGGGAGTGATTCCTTTCGCTGCAAGCTGAAAATCCCGCCGAAAACCCTCCGATTCCTTCCCCAAATCACCAAGAACAAGGCTAGGGTTTGAGAGAGGAGAGAGGGGGCTAGGGTTTCTCTGAACTGAGGATGAGAGGGGGTGATTTCGAGTGAAGGAGAATATATACAAACCGTTATACCCGACCCAAACCCGAACCAAATCAAAACAGACCCGAAACCTGGAAAAACTGGAAATTAGCGTATCAGTCGACTGATGTATCGACCGACGCCGTCAGTCGACTGATGTGTCGACTGAACTGGAAAATTATAGTTTTGTGCATGTTTTGCTAATTTGCAAAATCCAACGCACAAAGCTCTACACCCATACTCTCCTATCATCTCAAATAACTTGTTATCATGTACATCAATGACCTCAAGCTATTTATCATAAAAGAATTATTTATTTACTAAAGATTCACATATATTCATGTAAAATTTTACGGGGTTCTACATTCTTCCCCCCTTAAAAGAATTTCGTCCTCGAAATTCGGAAATTATACAAATCTCGAAATATGAATTACTAGATAACATATAGAGATATTTATACTTAACGATCTAAAATGATAATATTCTCGCTCAAATCCTAATCTAGTGGGACTAGTACATCGGGCGAAAAATCCAAATAAGGAACCCCCCATACATATACCATGTGTTCCAAAAGATTAAAATTTAAGCGAAAGTATCTTCATTCTAGCGTTAAATGTAAACATAACCAAAGATATAAACATGAAGTAAGATATATAACATAATGGGGATTAATTTACCTGCTCAACCAAATGTGAGTAGTCACGACGCATGTCCTCTTCGCGCTCCCAAGAAATCTCCTCAATGCCTCCTCGGTTCCACTGAACTTTCACTAAGGGAATCACCTTATTCCTGAGTCTCTTGTCCTCCCTGGCAAGTATACAAACCGGAATCTCAATAGTGGACAAGTCATCCTGAAGCTCGATCTCCGGTGTATCCAATACTCGCTGCTGCTCCTCATCATGCAAGTGCTTCTTGAGCATAGAAATATGAAACACGTTGTGTATACTAGACATAGATGCTGGAAGATCTAGTCTGTATGACACAGATCCAATGCGCTCTAGAATCTGAAAAGGCCCAATATATCTCGGTGCAAGCTTCCCTCGCCTCCCGAATTGCTGCACGACTTTCATAGGCGATACTTTAAGCATAACCAAATCTCCAATCTGAAACTCTAGGAGTCTCCGCCTCTTATCTGCATAGCTCTTCTGCCGACTCTGAGCGGCTAGAATCCGCTCCCTGATCAAAGCTACCTTCTCGGTAGTCTGCCTCACTAGCTCTGGTCCAAGCATCAAGCTATCCTCTGGCTCTGCCCAACATATCGGTGATCTACAGGGTCTCCCGTATAATGCCTCATACGGAGCCATACCGATTGTCGCTTGATAACTGTTGTTATAAGCGAACTCTATCAATGGAATGTGATCCTCCCAGTTGCCTTGGAAGTCAATGACACATGCCCGCAACATGTCCTCCAACACCTGATTCACCCTCTCCGTCTGACCATCCGTCTAGGGGTGGAATACACTGCTATAAGATAGCTTGCTGCCAAATGAGTCCTGGAAACTCCTCCAAAAATGTGAAGTGAACACCAATCCCCGATCCGACATGATCGTATCTGGAACTCCGTGAAGTCGAACTATCTCCCGAATGAAGATCCTCGCATAAGTCTCGGCTGTATAGGTAGTCCTCACTGGAATAAAATGTGCTGACTTCGTCAACCGGTCCACTATCACCCAAACAGAATCATTCCCTTTCTTCGACTTCGGCAACCCCACAATGAAATCTATAGAAATGTGTGCCCACTTCCACTCTGGAATAGGTAAAGGCTGAAGTATCCCTGCCGGTCTCTGATGCTCTACCTTCACCTGCTGAGAGGTAAAACATCTAGCCACATAGTCTGCAACCTCTCTACGCATACCGCTCCACCAGAAATGTCTCTTCAGGTCCTTGTATATCTTGGTGGTTCCTGGATGCACTGTGTACCGAGTACGGTGTGCCTCATCAAATAATTCCCTCTTCAGCTCTGCACTGGCTGGCATAACCAATCTACCCTTCATCTGTAGACCTCCATCTACTCTAATGGTCCAATCAGCCTTAGGCTCCTTGAAAATCTCCTCCTTTCGGATTTGAATCGAAGAGTCTTCCAACTGAGCTCTGACAACTCTGTCACTCCAAGATGGCTGCACGGATACAGCTCCCAAAAATGCACTGGTTCCTCCAATCTTGGGTCTAAAATCAAACTGGCTAAGAGTGGTAAGATCTCTGTATAATGAACACCTCAAAGCCGCAACCCGATGTCGACGCTTCCTACTCAAAGCATCTGCTACGACGTTCGCCTTCCCTGGATGATACTGAATCGCAAACTCGTAGTCCTTGATAAACTCAATCCACCTCCTCTGCCTCTGATTGAGTTCCTTCTGAGAAAAGAGATACTTCGGACTCTGATGGTCTGTGAATAACTCAAACTGCACTCCATATAAGTAGTGCCTCCATGACTTCAGTGCAAACACCACCGCTGCTAACTCCAAGTCATGAGTGGGATAGTTCTGCTCGTGCACCCTCAACTGTCGTGAGATATAGGCTACTACTCTCTGAGTCTGCATCAATACGCCTCCTAAGCCTGCCAACGATGCATCTGTATACACAACAAATATCCTGTCACTGCTCGGAATAGTCAGAACTAGCGCTATAGTCAACTTAGCCTTCAAAATATCAAAGGCCGTCTGGCACTCTATGGTCCATATGAACTGTACACCCTTCTTCGTAAGGCGTGTAATCGGCATCGCAATCTTCGAGAATTCCTGAATAAACTTCCTGTAATATCCAGCTAAACCCAAAAAGCTGCGAATCTCTGACACCGTCTTAGGTGGCTCCCAATCAAGAACTGCCGTGACCTTATCCGGGTCCACTGCTATGCCCTCTCTACTGATGAGGTGGCCAAGAAATCTGACTTATGAAAGCTAAAATTCATACTTGCTAAACTTAGCATACAACTGATGCTCCCGTAGAGTCCTCAACGCTATCCGTAGATGCTCCTCATGATCTGCCTCTGATCTCGAGTAAATAAGTATATCATCGATGAAGACGATCACAAACTGATCTAAGAAGGAACAGAAAACCCGGTTCACCAAATCCATGAATACCGCGGGTGCATTGGTCAACCCAAATGGCATGACCAAGAACTCGAAGGACCCATATCGAGTAAGAAAGACGGTCTTGGGAATATCCATCTCCCGAACCCGCAGCTGATGATAGCCAGAACGAAGATCAATCTTCGAGAAATACTGTGCTCCCTACAACTGGTCAAACAACTCATCAATCCTAGGTAGTGGGTACCTATTCCGGATAGTGACCTTGTTCAACTCTCTATAATCTATGTATAATCTCATACTGTCGTCCTTCTTCTTCATGAAGAGGACTGGCGCGCCCCACGGAAAATGACTCCGGCGAATAAAACCCTGAGCTAACAACTCGTCCAACTGGGTCTGAAGCTCTCTCATCTCAGCTGGTGCCATGCGATAGGGTGCGCGGGATATCAGGGCTGTGCCTGGATGCAACTCAATACAGAACTCAACCTCTCTCACTGGAGGTAATCCAGGTATGTCCTGAAAGACATCCTAATACTCTGAGACAACTCTAGTCTCCAATAACTCGGCTCCCTGATCCCGTTGCATCTCCTCCTCGATGTACGCCAGAAATGACTCCACAAATCGGTTGCCCTGAGAGGTGGCTACAATCATCTCGGACCCATCGGACGCTCACAACTTGACTGTCTTCGCAAAGCAGTCAATACTAATATGGTAGGAAGACAACCAATTCATACTAAGGATGACATCGAACTCGGACATATGCAACACTATCAGATCCACTATGAACTCCAACTCGTCTAGACTGACGGTACACCTCCTACAAACGCTCTCCAGAAGCGATACCTCACCTAAAGGGGTGGAAACAGATAGAGGGGTGTCTAGAGGCTGAGCTACGAGTTAGAGTCTAGTCATAAATGTATGCGGGATGAAAGAATGCGAAGCTCCAGAGTCAAAAAGAATACGAGCGGGAAGAGAGTTCACGAAGAACGTACCCTCCACTACGGCTCCGCTGGCTCCATGATCACGGGGAACTACCGCATATACCCTGTCCGTGGCTGAAGACTGCTCTGCTGATGGTGGTGGAGAATATGGGATAATCTACCCTTGAGGGACATCCTGGACTGCTCGAATCTGCCCCTCAGTCCTCTGAGCTGCTGACGGTGCCTCAAGTCTGTTCTGCTGGCCCTGACCTCTGCCCTGCTGGCGCTGCTGCTGGTTCGGACCCTTACCCTGCTGGGCTCCTACTGGTGCGCTACGGCACTCCGATGCCTTATGCCCGACCTTGTGACAGTTAAAACAAGATCCCTGGAACTTGCGCTGCTGATGCGCTCTCTGATCCTGCTAGGGTCCCTTCTTATAAGAGCCTTGATGCTGCTGCTGATGTCTAGAAAAAGATCTCTTGCTCTTGCCTTTGTCACCGCTCTGCCCTGCCTTGGCCTTCCCTTCCTTATCCTTCTGGAACATGCTAGTCTCAATCTCCTGCGAAGTGGCGGCCTCAGCTACCTCCCTAACCGAATAGAATCTCCTCGAGACTAGGTATCGGCGGAGATTAGGGCGAAGCCCTGCCAAGAACATCTGAGCCTGACGCTCTCCTGTCTGCCACATACCCGTGAAATGCAGCAACTCCATGAATCTACTCTCAAAATCTGCAACTGTCATGTCCCCCTGAGTCAACCGGGACAACTCAAGCTCCTTCACAGTCCGTGCTGCAGAAAAAATGTACTGCCCATCAAAGAAGTATATGAAGTCCTCCCAGGTGAGGGTCATCCTCTGCTCTGGAGTAAACTGGAGTTGGTACCATCTCCCGGCATCTCCCTTCAGGCTGTAGGATGCCAGTCTCTGCTTCTGTACTGAATCTACACCAAGTATGTCGAGGATATTGCTCACATCCTCCTTCCACTTATGGGCTGCAAGAGGGTCTGGTGACCCCTGAAACTCTGGTGCCCTCATCTTCTGGTACCTCTCCACCATACGGAGCCAAGCCTCCTGCTCTGTGGCTCTATCGGGGACTGCTAGAGGAATGGCTGCAGGCGTGACCTCTGGGGGTCTCTCTTTGACCGGAACGACAGGTATCCCCTGCTGCTGAGCTACCGGTGGTGGTGGTGTCCGTGGTGCTATGTGGGTCGTCACCAACTCCTCAATGGCTGTCATCCGGACAATGAGAGGAGCCATGATGTCCACCAAATACTGAGGAGCCTGCTGCGGCTCGGGTGGAGCCTGCTGAGGCTCGGATTGAGCTGGCTGCTGCGCTGATGGAGTCTGCTGTGACTCCGCCTGGCTAGCTCTCCTGGTACGAGGTCTATCACGTCCTGCCATCTCTCTCCCTGATGGTAAGAAAAATAAAAGTTCATGAGTCAAAATAGACCTTTATAAATAGCGTATCACAATACAATTTTCACAACATATAGTATTTGCACAATCACTTTAAACTTATTCAAAAATAGTTATCATAAAAAAAAAATTTCCCAAATTTTGAGATGTACGCATATATCGTCCTCACTCATACTAGGAAATCCTTGCGGACTCTATACATGAATCCTAAGAAACTCTATCCTAGCTCCACGACTCGACACAGGATGATCCTAAGGATACTGGAACTAGAGCTCTGATACCAACTGTGGCACCCCTGGGTTCACACAAGGCTGCAGTCTAAGGTGAAACCAAGGATGTCAAACCTGCCATGCACCACACCGTGCAATAACATGTTTCACTATCACAATTAACATCTGTCTAGTAGAGACAACAATAGGTGTAGGCACAAAGCAAGTAAAAGATACTATAAGGAATAACTGATGAAATGATTATGATCACATTAATATTTCATCATCCAACATACAGAAAATACATGATCAATGTCTGAATAGATAAACTGGAATACTCAACGAGTCTCAAATACAAATATCTGACAAGAAGAAATAAGGCACTCAGCCTTTACAAATTCTAGAATAATACCCTCAAATGTCTAACAACACTACAGTGGAGCTCTAAAAATAAATCATAGCTAAAATAGATAGCTGAACACTAAAGTGTGTCGTCATTAACCTGCGACTCTCCGGGCTCCTGGCTCGTTACCTGAAAGGGGGAGGGACAACGAGCGTCAAAGCGCTAGCGAGCAACATCACAACCAACCCCAAGGGAACAGGGCTCGTTGTATATGAAACTACAGATAATACATAATAAATCTAAAATCATTGATCTTACTAAAAGGGGATTTTTAGTATTTAGAAATTTACAACACGAACATAGATACGTCGAGCGAAATAATCCAAACAAGGAAACCCTCATGTATATACCTTGTATCTCAAATTGTAAATCCCTAAACACCAAACCCGAGGTCCTAGTACAGAAACAATAATAAAAGAAATACGACAAAAACTCAGAGTATAAATACTGTGTCATATCATAGCCTACACGAGTATCATGTAATCATGGCATAGTCTACATAGTGTCATGTCATAAACTCCTATGAGCAAGTCATATACAGGGTTAAGAAATATGTCCGATACAGGAACTAAGTACCGTGGTTTCCAAACACATGGAGTAAGTGGCAAATGTCCAATACGAGGACTGAAATGGATTATAGTCCAACACGAGGACTTCTATGGATTATAGTCCAACACGAGGACTTCTAGGAATTATAGTCCAACACGAGGACTGTGTAACTGTATAAAGTATATGCGGAAAGATACACCAAATCTAAACTCGCACGCATCTCGAAGTACATGTCTAAACTTATGTCAAAAGTCAACCCACATATACAGATAAATCATTAACGTGGTGAACAAGTGTTAGGTCATCGAGGCGACCCTGAAGAACAACTCAAACAGATTAAAAATCTGTAAAACACCTCATCAGTCGACTGATGTGTCGACTGATGACGTCAGTCGACTCATATGTCGACCGAAACTGCACAGACAACACAGTCTCAGCTCACCAGTCGACTGATATGTCGACTGAGGAACTGAGAAAATACAAACAGCTCGTCAGTCGACTGATCAGTCGACTGACGCTAAAATTTCAACCCGTCGGTCGACTGATCAGTCGACTGATAGCCTGCAGAAACTCTGCACAGGTTGTTTTTCACCTCAAAACTGATCTAAACACATCCCCATCAATCCCAAGCATGTACCATACGTACATTAACATGTATGAACTAACTGAAATGTAACTTTCATGTACAAATACATAAACAAAACTCTCAACATGTGTATTTATGTTTTAAAAACCCCTTTTTGAATCAAAACCTATGTTAAATCTCTTATAAAACATTTCAGATCTGGATTTTAAATTCACAAAACATTAGTAGGATGTTTATCAAACTAAAAATGCACATCTTCATGTTATATGCAATAAAAATCTAATCTTTGTACACAAAATACGTTTTAGGCCAAAGAAATCTCAATAAAACCATTTGAAAACGTTTAAAAAGAATGGGACAAGGTTGGGCGAGATGTTACTCGCCTCTGAGGTGATGAAGAGCTCCTGGATCTGAGGGGGAGTGATTCCTTTTGCTGCAAGCTGAAAATCCCGCCGAAAACCCTCTGATTCCTTCCCCAAATCACCAAGAACAAGGCTAGGGTTTGAGAGAGGAGAGAGGGGGCTAGGGTTTCTCTGAACTGAGGATGAGAGGGGGTGATTTCGGGTGAAGGAGAATATATACAAACCGTTATACCCGACCCAAACCCGAACCAAATCAAAACAGACCCGAAACCTGGAAAAACTAAAAATTAGCGTATCAGTCAACTGATGTGTCGACCGACGCCGTCAGTCGACTGATGTGTCGACTGAACTGGAAAATTCCAGTTTTGTGCATGTTTTGCTAATTTGCAAAATCCAACGCACAAAGCTCTACACCCATACTCTCCTATCATCTCAAATAACTTGTTATCATGTACATCAATGACCTCAAGCTATTTATCATAAAAGAATTATTTATTTTCTAATGATTCACATATATTCATGTAAAATTTTACGGGGTTCTACACTCAGGTAGTCTTCGTAGTGCTCAGCATTAGGAAAAGGAACATTATCAGACTTAGATCTTTTCAAAGGAGACATTTTAAGCAAGAAACCCTAAACCAAGAACAAGACTTAGAAACTTAAAGAGATGGAAGAAGGATGTACCCGGCATGATGAAAGATCCGAAGGAGAAGAATAGAGCAGACGCGGGCGACCGGAGATGGAATGGCGGCAGACCGCGAGAACAAAGCTGGGAGATCGGATTTGATGAGGGAATTGGGAACGAATGAAAGAGGAAGGAAGGGGATCGGGTTCTTTAGAGGAAAAGGCAATGGTCCAGATGCGTTCAAGCTAATGATCGATGGTGGAGATCAAATCGGGTCAAAGAAGAAATCAAACCAAAAACCAAAACCGAAATATAGAACAAAAACTGAGTTCAAAATTAACCCTGTACGGTCGACCGCATTGGGTGCGGCGGTCGACCGCAGAAAATACAGTGACTAAACTAAAAAACGATTCTTCATACAGTCGACCGCAGATCCACGATCGGTCGACTGCAAGAGATTCAGAAACATATTGGGACATGAAAATTTTTTGAAATATTAAACTTGTTTTATTTTTAAATAATTTCAAATATGTATATATTAATAATATGTCCAAGAGATCAGTAAATATATTCAATATGTAAACCATAAAAATTTCATTTAAAATTGTAATTTCAAATAACATTTGAAACCATGAATAATCAAAAACAACTAAAACTTATGTTATTTAAGATTTTGAAATTAAGCACATTTTGGTACCCAAATGTTTTTAGTACCAATAGGATTAGGGACATGCCCCTATCATTTAAATCCAATGCCCTAGGGTTATGAATCCGTTTGGGCGAATTTTGTGCACCGATACGGTCAAAACAAAAATTGTAAACATGACCCATACGATTGCAATTTGTGCAATGTAGAGGTTTGAATGGTTTGCGTTGACCGAAATGGAATGCACGTGGTTTATTTGCAAAAATAGATTTTTCTTTGTAATTATTTTGCAAACGATAATTTCTTTTCAAATCAAAACAAAACATGGCCAAATGACCAAAACGATCACAATAATCACATTTGTACACATGAGCATGTTTATGATTTACACTATGTGTGTGTACATGTGTATGAGATGAAGAAGCTTGATGAGATGCACAATCATTAATAGGCTTGTCAATTTTTGGTGCATTATGACAAAATTGAGCTAAATGGCCTTTAAGACCGCATTTGTGAATTTTGTCATACATATGTGCATAGTGAATAGGTTTCTTAGAAGAATTAACATTGAACTTTGCACATAGGTCCATAAGCTTTTTATTAGTAGCAATACAAGTGTTTAGTGTTGAATCTAAGGTAGATATACGTTTTCTCATTTGATTCAACTCATCATTGTGCATGCAAGCATTGCTACTAGAAGTAGGATAAACAAGATTTTTCATCATAGATTTCAACTTATCTACTTCTAACATAGCATCACGTTTTTCATGAAGCAAACTAGCATTTTCAATTCTCATTTTTTCATTGCATTCTTTAAGAATTATATTTTCATTTGCAATAAAATTAAACTTAGTGGCTAGTGTTTCATGAGTGGATTTCATATTTACATACTTACTCTTTACATCAATATAGCAATTGTGTAATTTTTCAAACTCAAGAGCAAGTTCATCAAAAGTAATAATATCATTGTTATCAAGATTGCATACCTCACTAGGGTTATCACCTAGTGGTATTGTACATGGAGATGAGGTTTCTTTAGAGCTCAAAGCGGGATTTTCCAACGCTTGTTGAATAGCCTCCAAGTCTCCGTCATGTGCTTCAATAAATTCCCATAATGTGTAAGCACTATCAAAATTAGCAAATTTGTTAGAAAATAAAGAGTGAAAAGCATTAATTAAATATTCTAACAAAAGCTTGTTCATATTAAACAATCTTTTATCATTCTCACATCATTTGGATTTTTCCAAAATAGGAACAACATAGCCATCCTCAATAATTTCCCACAAATTGAATTGTTTAGATTGAATAAAAAATTTGAATCTAACACGCCATTGAGCATAGGGGAAAATATCCAAACGAGGAGCAACATTAATAGTATAACTTAGACTAGATGCATCATACATATCCATAAGATTATATGCAAGAAGCAAAAAGCAATCAACACTAGATTAGCACAAAAACAATAACTTGGATCTTTAACTCAAGGTGATTAGTCCTTAAATCAAAGAGCACCAAGCTCTGATACCAATTGTTGAACCCTAGAGGGGGGGTGATTAGGGTCTTATGCTAATCTAATCCCGATTAAAAGCTAATTAAAATAATATTGATTAATATGTTCTTGCAAGAGATATATGAATAAGAACAATAAGAATATGCACAAATAAGATATAAGCCAAGCAAAACACAAACACATGATATGTTTACGAGGTTCGGTCACCACGACCTACGTCCCCGCTCCTCACCTCGAGGAGATCTCCACTATCACAATCCAGTTTGGAAGCCGGAACTTCTACACACTCGGTTTACAAGTTCACCGAAAACTCTCACACACCAAACACTATGAAACCACACTTTACACACTAAGTGTAGGAACCTAGCCCGTGTCCTCCTCCTTAAGTACTCGGATGCAACCTCTCCCTAGGTTCGTCAACCGACGCCACTCCTATTGGATTCGACCCCGTCTCTCGCCTCACACTTCTCTCGGTGTACAAGTGTATTACAAGTGATACTCATAATAAAAGATAAATACAATGATTTGTTCTCAATAACAAATGAGAACACAATAAAGCTCACACTCACTAAATCACACCCCACAACCCACACTATATAGTATGAAAATATTAAGCTCAATATTGTGTGTGTGATAAATGAGAACAATAAAATTTAATTCAATTTAATATAGCAAGATATGAATATGAAATTGACAAATAAGCTATATAAAAGAGTTTAGATAAACTTCTCTATAAACACAAAGAACTGAAGAAATGATGATGATGATGGATTCCTCAATTTGAATTGAAGGCTTCTTCTTTGTGAAAAACTTCTCTTTTGAAACAAAGCTTGAAACAAGGCACTAAATACCTCTTAAACACTTTGTAAACTTAAGTAATCAATTCTCTTAGATAGTTCAAGTGTTGAATGCAGTAGGGTATTTATAACAACCCAATACATCAGTAAAAACCCAAGTAAAAAGACCAAAAACCCATTAGAAAACAAAACAGGGAAAGAGTCGTTACTGTGCAACGGCTATATTTGCGGTCGACCACAGATCCACGGCCGGTTGACCACGAAAGGCTGAAACCCAGAGTAAGGTCTCTGGACAATTTGCGGTCGACCACAGCGACACGTTCGGTCGACCGAAAACAGATATACATGAAAACTGCAGATTTGAAAATGGATTTTCAGTGCATGTAAAGGTTAGCAAATGTTGTCCAACAAATATGAAACTTTGGGGAAAGCTTATAAATGAGAGAATAAGCATGTTTGAAAAAGGAATTGTTGGAAATGCAATTTTATTTTGTAAAAGCTCACTGTTTTTGAACAGTGTACAGAAAATCTATTTTTCATAAAAATAAGAATTGAATTATGACTTATGAAATTGTATTTATATTTCATGAATACATATATATATTATGAAGCATGATAGAGATGAAAACATGAAACAAAAACAATTCTAACAAAGTTTGATAAAAAATTATTTAAACAAACTTGTGTTGTGTATACATATTGAGCTTAAATAAATTCATACAATATATGTAGACAAACCTCTCTTATACCTAGGTGATTGCCACATATAAACTTGCATCTTTAATTCTTGATATAGAAATCTTTTCACCATGTGTTGATGTCCTAAAAAGGAAAAATAAACCACAACCACTAGAAAATAAATTAGCTGTAAATTGTTTGGCAAATCATCATCAAAACCAAAGGGCCAACACTTCCCGATACTGGTTATCCTGAAAGTACTAAGGATAGTACTTTTTCAAGAATTTTTCGTTTATCGGCATCATAAGCCGGTCGCATTCCTTGGTAATAATGCGATATGCGCCACTCAAATAGACTGTCTCTACTACAAACGGCCCTTCCCATTTGGGTTTAAATTTGCCTTTCTTCTTGGAGTTAAGGATCATAGGCCGTCTTTTAGTTAAGACTAAATCTCCTTCTTTAAAACTCCGTTGCCGAACCTTTTTATCAAAAGCTCGGGAAATTCTGGCTTGGCAGTACTCAATGTGCTGTTGACCTTCTAAGCGTTTTTCGTCGAGCATCTTGAGTTCTTCGAGGCATTTCTGATATTGTTCTTCGGTCGTCATCTGGGCTACGAGAGCGATTCGAAGATATGGAATTTAAATTTCCAACGGAAGGACGGCTTCACACCCGTACACCAAAGAATACGGGGTTACGCCTGTAGGCGTGCGAACTGTAGTGCGGTAAGCCCATAGGGCTTTGCCGAGCTTATCATCCTAATCTCGTTTGTTAGTCTTCATGAGTTTTGATAAAAGCTTGATGATAGTCTTGTTAAAAGCTTCAGCTAATCCGTTTGCTGTAGGATTATAAGCTGTTGACGAGATGTCTTGAATTTTGAATTTCTCGTAAAATTTGATGAATGCATTACTGACAAACTGAGGACCGTTGTCATGTATGATTCGCTTTGGGACACCATACCGATAGATGATGTGGTGCTTAATGAACGCAACGACATTGTTCGTCTTCACTTCTTTGAGCAGAATCACTTCAGCCCATTTGGAGAAATAATCAGTAATTGCTAGAATGAATCGATCATATTTGACTGACGGGGGATTTATAGGACCAACAATATCCATTCCCCAAGTTTCAAAAGGCCATGATGTAGCCGAAGGGTACAAATGCTCCAGGGGTTTGTGCATATAATTCGCGTGCACTTGACACGCGTGACACTTTCGGGCATATGCGACCGCATCTTTGATCATAGTGGGCCAAAAATATCTCATTCTCCTGATGCGGTCATAAAGTTTGGGACCCGGTTAGTGTGCGCCGCAAACTCCTTCGTGCGTCTCTTTCAGGACTTCTTCCGCTTCTTTAATCGATAAACAATGTAGTAGTAAGCCATCATACCCCCTGCAATATAGCATTCGACTCTCTGTGTTATAGTAGAATCTTGATGCTCTTCATCGTATTGAGTCCCTTTCCTTCACGTCTTCTGGTAAGATTCCATGCAAGACGTAATCGATAATAGGGAAACGCCAATCTCGGGGTTCGAATTCGACTAGAGTTGAATGCACTTCTTTAATATCCTCTTCTTTGTCATCTACATCGTAGATTGGCACGAAGAGTTGGTGAGTCCTCACCGTAACAAACTGTTCCGTTTCGGGAGGCTACGCCAGGGATACGGCTAATGCTGCTAACGCATCCGCGTAGGCATGCTGTAAGCGCGGAATGTATTCGATAAAGAATTCTTCAAACGATTCTGCCATCTCAACAGCCACCTTATGGTATGGTATCAAGTCTTTATTTCTAACCTCATACTCTCCCTGAACTTGTTTAACTATCAGTTGAGAGTCACCAAAAGCTTCAAAGTATTCGACCCCCAGCTCTTTAGCAAAGCTGAGTCTAATAAGTAGCGCGTTATACTCGGCTACGTTATTCAAACACGGCTCGGTCAGTGAGTAAGCTCTAAGACAACTCTAACTTCGGAAGAAAGCTTAGAACATCCAGGGGCACTTGCTATATTAGTTGCTCGAGAAGCACCGTCAAAGTACAAACGCCACACCTATTGATAGGAAGTTACGTTGACTTCATGAGTTTTATCTGGCAAATCATCGTACACATCGGCGGTATCCGTAGTTAGGTTAGCTGCCAGGAGATCACAAATAGCTTGTCCCTTGACCGACTTTTGTTGTTTAAAATATAGGTCATATTGGGACAGAAGTAAAGCCTATTTTGTTAAACGCCAATTCATGAAAGCAGGCTGTGTCATGAATATTCTGATCGGGTTAACATTGGAGATGACGTAGATAGTCTGTCCAACCAAGTAGTGTTGCATCTTTTGGATAGCGAATACTAAGGCGAAACACTCCCTTTCAATCATTGGATATCGAGATTCGGCACCCACAAGGGTCTGACTCAAGTAATATACTGCCTGTTCGTGACTGTTATCATCGTCCTGTGCAAGTAATGCACTTAACGAGTGGCTCGTCGCCTTGACATAAATTAAGAATGGTTTGCCCGCTTTCGGTACGACAAGCACAGGGGGTTTAGAGAGATATTCATTAATATTCTCAAACGCTTTTTGGCAAGCGTCATCCCATATAAATGATACGCCTTTCTTTGTAAGCCTGAAGAATGGTTGACATTTTCCCGAAAGGTTTGAAATGAATCGACGGATGTAAGCCAACCGTCCTTGTAGTCCTCTGAGCTCTTTAAGGTTTCTCGGGGGTTACAAATCGTTAATCGCCTTCACTTTATCAGGGTCAATGTGAATACCCTTAACGATGACGACAAATCCAAGGAATTTACCGCTGAACATTCCGAGAAAAGATTTGGTAGGATTCATCTTCAATTGATGGGTCCGCATCAGATCGAACATTGTCTTCAAATCCTTGATGTGATCATTTTTGTCACGACTTTTCACGACTAGATCGTCCACGTAGCATTCGACAGTCTTCCAGAGATGCTCTTGAAAAATCTTTGACATGGCTCTCTGATAGGTGGCACCTGCATTCTTTAAGCTGAATGGCATAACCGTGTAACAGAAAACACCGATGGGTGTTCTAAACGTAGTATGCTTTTCATTATCTGGGTGCATCTTTATCTGATTATAACCAAAAAATCCATCCATAAAAGATATTCTCTGGAATCCACACGTATTGTCGATGATAACATCTGTGATGGGAAGAGGGAAATCGTCTTTTGGGCAGGCAGTGTTAAGATCTCTGAAGTCGATGCAAATCCTAATTTTCCCATTCTTCTTAAGAACCGGGATTATATTGGCTAGCCATTCGGGATGTTGCTCCTCCCTAACGAAACCCGAATCGATAAGCTTTTTAACTTCGGACTCGATTGCCTCCATAATTTACGGACGAAACCGTCTTTGTTATTGTTTGACAGGTTTAACATCCGGCTTAATATTGAGACGATGCATTGCTACATTTGGATCGAGCCCTGGCATATATTCATAAATTCCAGGCGAAAACATCGATGTATTCCCTAATGAGAGAGATCAACTCTTCTTTCTCATCCAGCGGGAGGCTATCGCTAATGAATATTGGCTTCGAATTATCATCATTACCCATATTCACTTGGATAAATTGATCTTCAGTAGGGGGTTTCCTTTGCTCAAATCTATCACCGTACTGCATATTCAGGTGATGAACCCAAGGATCTTCCCAAGTTGGCATTTGGTCATCTTCCTCTATCGTGGTAGGCTCGACTGTAGCTATATTTAATATTAGCCTTTTGAACATTTCTCTATGACTAGCGTCGGAGTCCCAGGTTGAAGAATCGGAAGAATATCCGTCTTTACCCTTATTAGCAATTTGATCAATGACTTGCCAGCAACACTCGTCGTCGAACGAGGAAACATAGCCCAAACCTCTTCGGTGGCTATAATAGTCATCAGGCTTTCCTTTTGGTACGTAGGCCATACGAGGTGGAACTCGCGGACCTCGACCAAAACAAAGACCTTCCCCGAGTGCGAAGTCATATCCGTATCTCTCCATCAGATTACGTGTTTTTGTGTCATGCCTGAATAGATGAGGGGCAGGTTTATCATCAACGTTATCTTCTTCCAAAAAGTGGTCTGGTATCGAAGATTCTCTTCCTCTACCATAGATAACTTCTTTTTCACCCCCTGCTTTTGCAGAAATGACAAGTGTCGTTCCGAACGAATCCTGCATCTGCTTTTTCATCATGCAAAATGATTGAAGTGGCATATACAAGTCGGGGTTATCATACAGCCCCTTCATGATATTATCAAGACACAACGAGTACTCTAAATCATCATTTATTGATATTTCTTCGGCAAGTTGCCAGTTACAACTACTTTTCGATGATTCTTCTTCGTCAAGATTGATTACAATGGGTACAATGTCGTTAAGTACAAAACCACCATCATAATCAAACTCAGCTTTGGTATTAGCCTCTTCCCCGCTGTCTGTTCCTTGGGCCGATGGTTCAGCATCGGATTCGGCACCATAGAGAAGGGAGTCAATAAAATAATTTTCCAACCCCTTAAACGGTTGTTTATCCGTGACTACCGTCTTGACTTCGTTATTGGTGTCCATATATTTGAGATACTGATGAAGCGTTGATGGGACTATAACATTACCGTGGATCCATGGTCGACCCAACAATAAGTTATAAGAGGTCTCCGCGTCGATCACATAACATGTAACTTCTGACTTTAAATCTCTGATCTGGTACTTTACTCGGATTTTACCCAATGGTCTGGACCCACTAGTGTTGAATCCGTAGATCGTAGTACCCGTGGAGGCTAGCTTACTAGCTAGTATTCCGAGACTATACATCAATCGGAGCGGCATGATACTGACAGCGGAACCCGGATCAACTTAGATCCGGTTGACAATGCTGGAGCCAATGTGCCCGATAAAATACAGGGGCCGGTCATGCTTTGAATTCTTCGTCTACATGTCCTCTTTAGTGAAAGAAATATAGAGAAAATGGTGTGCCGCGAGGTTGCAATGTTGGACTAGCGGCTCTGGTTCTTCAGGAGATGGCTTGATCTGAGTCAGGAAAACTTCAGAATTAGCCAAGGCTTCTTGTAAAACTTTCCTCGTGTCTTTTGATAGACGTAATAGCTCATATAGAGTTATTCTAGCCGGTATATTAGCTAATTGCATCATAATATCGAAATGGGGTGGAGCGCTCGAGCTTCCAGGTTTATCTCTCCTAATCGATAGATTGAATCGAGACTGCTTCGGCTTCTGACCCTCTTGGTATAAGGGTTCTTTCCCTTTTTTGCTTTTGTTGGGTCTTCTCCGCAACTACGGGTGCTGGGGGAGTTGTGACAACTCCCATTTCCACTAATGTCTTGGAGGGAACGGTTTTGGTTACCCCCTGTTTAGCTAATTCCTCGGAAGCATCCGGATACTTGAAGTGATATTCATTTTCACTCCGGGTTACAAAGGCTTCTTGTTCATCTTCAGAAAGCGGGAAAGCAGGAATTCTTTCGTCATCTTCTCCTGGAATAGCAGAGGTCCATAGCAAGACTTCCCTTTTTCTTTTGATTTCCTCGACGATCCGAGCCACTGCTCATCTTCGATCAGATCGGGATGAACCCAAAGAATTTCACTATTTGGGGCTATATGTGGCATAAGTCCTTTCTGACGTTTGTGAGGATCGTCGTTAACAGTCTTTATTTCCACTTTCATCACGGGCTCGGGCTGAAACCAGTTCAACGGGACAGATCCGAAGCTGATTGACACCGCATTCGCACCCACCTTCTTCTCTTTAGGTTGCTTCATGGTAATAACCCCTACATCAATCAAAGCTTGGATTTTGTCTTTGAGGGCGTAGCATGACTTGGTAGGGTGGTGAACCGCTCTATGAAATACACAATACTTTGGGTCATTAATCCTCTTAGCGTCTTCCTGATCTTAGATCGGAGGCAACTTGATCTTGTTGTTCTCTATAAGGTATTTGAAAATACTGGGAACTTCGTCTTCTTTAAACGAGTAGACTTTTGGGAATTTCGGCTCCGAAGTCTTCTGTTTCTGAGGTTGTTGTTGCCACCGTGACTACTGAGGCGTCTTTTGTTGCTGTTGTTGTGGTTGTGATTGCACTTCAAATATTTGATTCGCATCCATTACGTTCGCTTGTGCTTTTCCTTTACCTTTAAGGACAAAATTCTGCTGTGGAGCATTTGTTGTTGTTTGACCTCTTTCGGTCTTTTTCCTCTTAAGGAAACGATCGGCTCGTTCTCCTTGGACCTTCAAATCCTTCCAGATCTTGGACGATGCCATCCCCATAGCTTCGAGGATATCCAACGAGAGATTGTTATGGCAAGTTTCCAAGATAAAGTCCTTACTGATCGGATCCCTACAATTCATGACTTTGTTCCGGAATCGTTTGATGAAATTTTCAATCAACTCTCCGTCCTTTTGCTTCTTGTCAAATAACGTTCCGATTAAGACCTTGGTGTCATCGTCGAAGAAATTCATGAGAAACATATCCTCCATGTCATCCCAACTGCTAATACTCCCCGGCTTGAGGCGGCGATACCAATCGAAGGCTGCTCCGTGAAGAGTGCCGACGAATGACTGTACCATTAGAGGTTCATTCCCGGAGATTATTTCCAAGTGAGACTTGAAGTATATTAAATGCTGAGTTGGGGAACCCTTTTCATCAAACTGCGTGAAATTGATTAAATTAAACTTTGTTGGATACGGGATTGATTCTCACTCTCTTGGGTATGGGCATGGTATTTCGGACCTTTTTACTTCCTGAGCACTCATAAACGAATTGATTTTGCTCTCCAAGTCCTTCATCTTCTTATCCTCGCTCGTATCTTTCTTCAAATGATTCTGGGGCAAAGTGATGTGGCCCTCCTTCGTGTTGTTATCAACCGAAGGACTACC
Organism: Asparagus kiusianus; assembly: GCA_022839385.1. Taxonomy (NCBI): domain Eukaryota; kingdom Viridiplantae; phylum Streptophyta; class Magnoliopsida; order Asparagales; family Asparagaceae; genus Asparagus; species Asparagus kiusianus. The sequence continues at coordinate 256,913 of BQKN01000273.1, forward strand.
CCCATTATTGTTGTCAACAGGAGGGGTGTTCATGTCGGCATTCTCATCCACTTCCTGATCATGATCAGCTTGGTTGGGATTATCACGACAGCTAGACTCTCCTTGCTGATTTGTCAGCGCCACGATTTGTTGGTCATGCATTTCTCTCATTTGCTGCATAGCCATCTCCATTTCAAATTTGAAATTCTCTTTCTCCCTGGTCAAAGCATCCTCGAGAATTTTAGCCATCTGCTCGGAGTTAACCATGAATGACTCGTAAGACTGCCATGCGCTTGATGCTGTATCATCAGAAGCCATCGCTGAGCAAGCATCTGAATAAGCATCTAACATTTCGTCATCTGATGTTAGTCCCTTTTGTATCCTCTGATAATTCTTTTGTCTACTGGTTCCCGATTGTAATCGAGTTATTCGTTAGGATACTCCTGAAAACTGGTCAAGTCTAAAGAGTCGTGTTGACTTCCCTCTACCGGTCACGTTGACGGATACTTCAGGAAATTCGTTGTTTTGAAGGGTAGCTCTCTTCTTGCAGGAACGCCTTGGTTTGAACTCGGACGTTCTAGTGGAGATTCTTTCAAACACTGAAACTCTCTCCGGAATGTCCTTAGAACAGCAACATTCTGACAACACCGCCTTAATGATTTTGGGACACGGATAATACGAGTCCAGTTCTTGATGATTCCTTCTCCGAGACCTATTCGTACCTCGGGTTCGATAGTACAACTCATCGGTCGGATGACCGAAGTAACCCATCGTGTGTTGGCACGAGTCCCTAGGTGTAACGTCCTCGTCTGACGAGTACGTTCTCTTATGGGAATTCAATGCTTTTTTAGCATCTTCAGGAGTCGCATGTCTGAGGCTATGTTTTCGTGATCGTAGGCTTTCAACAGGCTCCTAGGCTTCGACACGCAGTCTAATGCGGTTAATTATAGGACTTTTCCTGTCATGCGTTTTCCTCCACTACTTAGGAGGACGACCTCCGGCCTGGAAATGTGCTCGAGATCCGTTCAATAGGCTTAAGCGCTCTTTAACTGGAGCTTTGCCTCGATTATCGTGTGAAGGGCTAAGGCGATCCTTGATGGTTATATTAAATTGGGACAAATCCATACTGTCGTGGATCTCTATCGAAGGGGTGGAACTTGATGGATCAGTAATAGAGGCTGTCGAAAATTCAGACGGGACTGTAGGAAGTGAACAAGTAGTGAAACGGACCAAACCAGACTGAGTCTTGTCTGAACCACCCTTTGGTGGCTCGGTTCTAGCCGAGCCACCATTTGATGGCTTGGTTCTGGCCAAGCCACCATTTGGTGGCTCGGTTCTGACCAAGCCAGCAACTGGTTTTCTAGGTTTTTCGATGCCTTCGGGCGCCGTTTGGGTTGTTTTTGATGCCGGTTTGGACTTTAGCCTCCAGACTCGGTATGATCTTGGTGGTTTCTTGACCACTTCTTCTTGTTTCAACTTCTGCACTTCTTGCATCAGAGCTCGCGTATGTGCGAGTAATGCGTGGCGTTTTTGGATCCGTTCTTCAAGGGTTGAACGCGTCCTTCTGACGCGGATCCATTCATTCGTCGTTGAGTTGGAGGAGTTGGCTGCTCGCTGTTGCGGCGCTTGGCGCCTCCTGGACTTCAAGTCCGCTTCATAGCGGATTCCATCAACTGGTTCTAAGGCCTTGGCCAGCTGGCACGCAAGGCGTTGTCACCGTCTCTGACGTGCTCTCTTTGATAGAACGGGCACGTTATTAGTAGTCAACTCCTCGCTCAAGGAGTTCAGATCTACAGCTTCAGCCGTCGGATGCCGACGGGACGTTGCAAGCCACGATTGCAGCAGTGGCGGGGAGATCTTCTTGGGTCTTCAAATCCGAAGACCAGCGAACCTTCCTGGACTTGCGAGGAGAGGTGGATCTGGAGGGGGAGGACAAATACTCCTTATACTTCTGCTGGTCGAACTCATATTCGACCTCTTCTTCAACCGGGATGAGAATCCGAGGTTACGACACATCAACCTTTGCAGAAAGGCTGTCGGCTCCCACTATGGTCGCCAGCGTGTTTGATCAAAAAATTAATTTCTTTGATGAGTCCATTACAACTTCGAACGCTCACAATAAACTCAACAAAATGATAGCCTTTTTATAAGACTTTAAACCAAAAATTACAATTTTCTCTCAAACTATATGCAATAGATGTTTATCGTCTATTGCTTGTGCAGGATTGTTGCCGGTACCGGGTTTTATCCGTGGACCGCCTATGGATCAAATCCGGTTAGCAGAAGTTGGATAATCAATGCTTTCACTTCACAAAGGAAGTAATTGTAGCAGCGGTGATTTTGACTAAGCAAAATCACGGCTCTTCTCGAGATTTAAGACCAAGGTCAAATACGGAGGAATAAAGAATGAGTCTCAGATCTCTCGAACTCTCACTTTGTTGAAGAACTCCGCCAAGATCTGCTAACTCTCTGAAATTCATACTCCAATCTCCAATTTGACAGCACTTCGTCCTCTTGATTTCCAGATCAATAAAATGGAGGCCTTTGGCTCATATTTATAGGCCTTGATGCGGTTATTTGGATGAAAATGATGGATTTCTCTTTATCTTCAGTTCACAACTGTATAACCACAGTATCAGATCAATTGGAACGTCCAGGAACACACAAATCCCGAAAGAATCCATAAAAAGAACCGAAATAAACTGATTCTGGCCGAACTGCCACTTAGTGGCTCGGCCTTGGCCGAGCCACCAAACAGTGGCTCAGCCACCGAGCCACCAAATGGTGGCTCGGCCCTTGGCCGAGCCACTAGCTCGACCGGATCGTTTTGACGTGATCCGGCTGCCAGAGGCTTTCTTGGTTTTTCTTGGGTTTGACTCATTCCGTCATTTATGTGTATTTCATTGCTTCGCCGACCGGCACGCTTCATTACGGGACTGACCGTCGGATGCACGTTGGTTGATGTGCGCGCACATGTTGACCGACGCGCACGAACTAATTGACGCATGCGTGTTGACTGACGTGCACAAGCTGATTGACGAGCACGTGTCGACCGACGCGCACGAGCCGTTTGACGCGTACGTGTTGACCGACGCGCACGAATTGATCGACGCGCACGTGTTAACAGACGCGTGCGAGCTGATTGACGCGTGCATACTGACCGACGCGTGCGAACTGATTGACGTGAACCTTCTCTTTTCGTCTACTCTTTGCTACGAGTTTTGTGCGGACTCTCATAGGAAATTTTAGACGCCTACAAGCCCGCTGACCTACGTCCCCGCTCCCCACTCTTGAGGAGAATCCACTACACAACCCAGTTTGGAAGCCGGAACTTCTTCTACACAACGATCTCCACAAGATCTCACAATTACACAGTTGATCACCACAAGATCTAACTCCCACACAGTTGATCTTCACAAGATCAAGCTCACAACAGTAGTAATGGTGTAAAGACTCTCTCTTTACAATGTTCCTATGGCAAGGAGAAAGATTACACTGAAGCTGGGATGTGAACTTGAAAACAGAGAACATATTTTGAAAGTTTAGGGCTATTTTGAAAACAGTAAAACAAGTTTGCAGGATATTTCAAAATGGAAAAGAGCACTTGAAAGAAGAGGGGTATGAGAGTTTAAATCGGAAAAAAATCAACTGCTAAAACCCCTACCAAGATCCCCTAAAACCCGTAAAAAACAATATGCAAATCTGTACTGAAAAGTTCCGTTGGATTAAGCGGTGGTCAACCATGAAAATATCGCGGTCGACCACGAGCCACTTTCGAGGCTCAAAAAATTTCCAGAGACTTTTGCGGTCGACCGTGGCGGTCGACCGTGGGAATTTTCGAGCTGACGGTCGACCGTGACAGTCGATCGCGAAAGTTTCTGCTGCCCACTCAGAAAAAGACACAGGCACGGTCGACTGCGAACTGATACATGCTGACACTGTTTTTAAAACCTATTTTTAAAACTTTAAAAATCTGTAAAAATATTTAAATGACTCCAAAAATTGTGTAACTTTGTAAATTGTTTTTAACACTAAAAACAAATTGTTTAGAAAGGGAATTATGCGAATAGGTCCTCATACTTGTGAAAAATGATATTTTGTCAAAATGCTCAAAAATATAAGTATGAAAACGTGTGTGTGATATCCCAATAGCTTCAAATGAAATCTGTAACTACTTGCCTACATTCTAGCACTAGAGAGAAAAGAAAAACTAGCTAATATCCTCACATAGAATTACAATTCTTTGAGTCTTGATATAGCTTGAGTTGATGAAGCTTTGACTTGATTGTATTGTTCTTGATTAACATTTGCTTCATCACTATGCCTCCTCCTCCTTTGGATATCATCGTTGTAGCTCATATTCCATCTAATCCTCCATACGTGGTACTAACAAGCTTGATATATATATTAACTATAATATCACTCAACAAGCAATTAGTACCGATAATGTTGGTTGTAAATCATCATCAAAACATAAGGGCTAACAATCTCCCTTTTTTGATGATGACAACCAACCATTATATAGAAGCAAAATAAATATAGCTTATAGATAGGTGCTCTCCCTATCTATGAGCTCCCCCTTACAATGTGCACAAATGAGGAGATTTCTCTCCCCCTTTGTCACCATCAAAATGGGGTAAATGAAATAGCAATAAAAATGCATTTGAAATGCAACTAACCAAGCAAGCAAATGGAACTTTCACATAGTGTATAAACCCAAACCATTTCTTATGCGACAAAAATCGTCTTCACTAAGAGGCTTGGTAAAGATGCCCGCTAATTGAGATTTAGTGTCAATATAAACAAGGGATACATCTTGCCTCTCTACATGATCGCATAAGAAATGATGGCGCACATCAATATGCTTGGTTCTAGAATACAAAACAGAATTTTTTGAAATATTTATAGTACTAGTGTTATCACAAAAGATTTTTATATTTTGAAAATTCAAATCATAGTCAACTAAACTTTGTTTCATCCATAAAACTTGGGCACAACATAAGCCGACAGCAATGTATTTCGCTTCCGTAGTGGACAAGGCAACACAATTTTGTTTCTTAGAAGCCCAATAGACAAGAGAATTACCCAAGAATTAACATGTACCACTCGTACTCTTGCGATCTACCTTACATCCGGCAAAGTCGGTATCACAAAAACCATAAAGATCAAAGGAGGTGCTTTTTGGATAAAATAAACCAAGATCAATAGTTCCATGCACATAGTTAATAATTCTCTTAAGGCAATCAAATGAGATGCTTTAGGAGAAGCTTGAAAACGTGCACATGCACACACACTAAACATGATATCGGGTCTACTAGCGGTGAGATAAAGAAGACTACCTATCATACCTCGGCATAGTTTTTGATCCACATCCTCACCACTATTATCCGCATCAAGCTTGACACTTATACTCATGGGAGTTGGTGCATGCTTAGAATTCTCCAAAGTGAATTTCTTCACCAATTCTCTAGCATACTTGCTTTAAGAAATGAATATCCCATCCTTAGTTTGCTTGACTTGGAGCCCGAGAAAGAATGTGAGCTCTCTCATCATGCTCATCTCAAAGTGATCTTGCATAACTTTAGAAAAATCCTTGCATAGAGATTCATTAGTAGCACCGAAAATAATATCATCAACATATATTTGAACTAAAATAAAATCATTTTTTCTTTTTCTCACAAAAAGAGTATTATCAATTTTCCCTTTAGAAAAACTATTTTCAAGAAGAAAACTAGAGAGGTGAGCATACCAAGCTCTAGGAGCTTGTTTCAACCCAAATAAAGCTTTTTGAACCCGGTAAACATGATTAGGAAATGTATGATCCACAAAACCAGGGGGTTGCTCAACATATACTTCCTCTTCTATAAAACCATTTAGAAATAAATTTTTAACATCCATTTAAAATAATTTAAAATCTTTAAAGCTTGCAAATGCCAAAAACATCCTAATTGATTCTAACCTTGCAACCGGTGCAAAGGTTTCATCATAGTCTATGCCCTCCTCTTGATTGTATCATTGGACAACCAAACGAGCTTTATTTCTTGTTACAATGCCATGTTCATCAAGTTTGTTTCTAAAAACCCATTTTGTTCCAATTACACTAGAATTATTAGGTCTAGGAACTAGTTTCCAAACATCATTTCTTCGAAAATTGTTTAGTTCATCATGCATAGCTAAAACGCAAAATTCATCCTTTAAAGCATCATTAATCTTTTAGGTTCTAATTGAGATAAGAAGGCAACATTGCCACACTCACTCAAAGCCTTTGAGCGAGTTAGAACCCCTTGTGAAGGATTCCCAATGATTTGCTCCTTTGGATGATTTGGTGTAAATTTCCATGCTTTGGAGAGTTCTTCTTATTCTTGCTCTTGAATGTTGTTGCTATCCCCATCCTTTTGAACATCTATTGAGGGTGTTTCATTTATTTGCAAAAGTTCCAATCCTCCCTCAACATCATCATCATCTTTCCTAGGCAAATCAACTTGTACACCAATATTAGTCTCATCAAAAGTAATGTTTATAGATTCTTCAATAACAAGAGTGCGTTTGTTGAAGACCCTATAAGCCTTACTTTAAGGTGCATATCCTAGGATGATACCAACATCAATTTTAGAATTAATTTATCATGGTGATCCTTTGTATTTAAAATAAAACATTTACAACCAAAGATACAAAAATATCCAATAAATGGAGTTTTGCCATAAAATAGTTCATAAGGAGTTTTCTTAATCTTTGGTCTAATCAAAACACAATTCAAAACATGGCAAGCTGTATTGACGGCTTTCGCCCAAAAATACTTAGGTAAATTGAAAGAATTTAATATAGTTCGTGTCATCCCTTGTATGGTACGGTTTTTCCGTTCAACAATACTATTTTGTTGCGGTGTTCTTAGAGCGGAAAACACATGAGTTATACCACGATGTGCACAAAAATCATAGAAAAAATTATTTTGAAATTCACCACCATGATCACTTCTTATTTTAACAACTTTCAACTCTTTTTTATTTTTAATTCTTTTAACATGATTTGAAAATTCTTCAAAACATTCATCTTTACTAGCAAGAAAGATTGTCCATGTAAAACAAGAGAAATCATCCATGATAACAAAAACATAGTGTTTGCCTCCAAGAGAGGTAACACGCATAGGACCAAATAAATCAAGATGGAGTAATTGTAAGGGTTTAGAAGTTGATACCTCATTGATGGATTTGAAGGAAGACTTAGTTTGTTTACCTTTAGCACAATCTTCACAAATAGTATCTTTAATGAAATGCAAGTTTGGTAACCCTTTTACAAGATTCCTCTTGGACAATTTGGATATTAATTCCATGTTCACATGTCCAAGCCTCTTATGCCAAATCCAAGGGTTTTCATCAACCGTCGCAAGGTATTTGATATCTTGATCTAATAGCTCATTCATCTCAAAAATATATACATTCGATTTTCTATTAGCAACAAAAATAGTTTTTCCATTTGAGCTAACAATGCATTTGTCCGGTTTAAAGGAAATATCAAAACCTTTATCACTCAGTTGGCTAATGCTAAGAAGATTATGATTCAAGCCACTAACCAAATAAACATCTTCTATTACGGGAGAGGGTGTCTTACTAATGCATCTAATACCAATGATTTTACCTTTCTCACCGCCACCGAAGGAGACGCTACCTCCTTCAATCCTTGATAGGGTTACAAATAGCTCTTTGTTGCCCGTCATATGATGTGAGCAACCACCATCAATGTACTACATCTCTCTACGTCGTGTTCGTGATGTTCCCTACAATAGATGAAGGTGTAGTAACTTTAGGTACCCAAATCTTGAGTCCTTGGTGGTTAGTAAGCTTGGTACCTTTGGGTACCCATATCATTCCATAAAAATCATGATTATCTTTAATCCTACAATGAGTAGAAATATGACTATATTTCATGCAATATGTGCACACAAAATATCTCTTGTGTGTAGGAGCATAAGATCTATGAAATCTATTTCTACCATGGTGATGATGATTAGCATAAGCATGAGTGGGTCTAATTCTACCACTCTTAATTTCAAGTCTTTCAATCTTAGATCTTACTTGTTTGTTTTTAAAATCAAGATCCCCTAGCAATTCATCTTTTAAAGCAAAAGAGGTTTGTTGTTGTTCTAGTTTGGTATCACAAGAAGTATGTAATTTTTTAAAGGAAAAAATTCTTTTGACATCCTTTTAAACTCAATGTTTAATTCTTCTAATGCGGTAGCTAGATCACATTGCATGTAAAAGGATTCACTTTTGGTGTCGGAAACTACCTCCTTTTCATAAGCCTTGAAGCAAATGTTGGGATCATGAAGAGCAATCTTAGCTCCTTCTTCA
>BQKN01000273.1:265249-282544 GCA_022839385.1 Asparagus kiusianus
CTCCCATCCGGCATACATGGCTTTCTTCTTCTCGTACTTCAAGTATTTCTCCTTGAGCTTGGAGCAATCTTTAGCGATATGACCCGGTTCATTGTATTCAAAGCACTTTCCTACACGTGAAGAAAATTTATTGTTAGATCAGGGATTAAACTTCTTGTTCATTTTAATGAGTCTAGAAATTCTTCTAGAGAGGTGAGTCACTTCTCTAGAAAAATCAACTTCACTATCCGATGATGATGAGGAGTTATTACTAGCTCCTTTGAGAGCTATGGTCTTCATTTTTTGTGATGGCTCATTAACTTCCCGTGGGGGTACTTCCTCCTTCTCCTTTCCCTTGAGCTTCTTCTCATGAACCTTAAGCTTGCCGATGAGGCCATCGAGAGCTAGAGTGGTAAGGTCGTGAGCTTCCTCTATGGCCGTAGCTTTGGGTTCCCATACCGGAGTCAGTGAACGAAGGATCTTGTAGTTCATCTCTTGCATAGTTAATTTTTTGTCAAGACCATGCAATTCATTGATTATGTTAGTAAAGCGAGAAAACATAGCATCAATGGATTCATTAGGAAGCATCTTAAATAACTCATATTCATGTATAAGCCCACTAATCTTGGATTCCCTAACTAAGGGGATTCCTTCATGTGTAATACACAATTTCACCCATATTTCGTATGCGGTTACACACATAGAAACCCTATTATACTCATTGAGGGAAAGACCGCAAATTAAGGCGTTCATGGCCTTTGCATTGAGATTGGCTTGGTGTCTTTCTCCATCGGTCATGTTCACGACTTTGTACTTTTCTACATATTTCTTCTCTATGAGTTTTAGAATGTCAAGATCAATACAACGAAGGTAAATCCTTATCCTAGCCTTCCAATAAGCAAAATTACTGCCGGTGAAAAGTGATGGTCTAGTTGTGGATTGCCCCTCTAACATATGCACATTCATTGAAGCCTCCATAAGATCTTTTCTCTAAGATGGTTAGACCAAAAACTAATATAGAGACCAAGCTCTGATACCAATTATTGGACCCTAGAGGGGGATGATTAGGGTCTTAAGGCTATAATTATGCAATAAAATTAAGATAAGCAACACACCACAACAATGAACAACTAAAGTAAAGGAGATAGAGTTAGAAATCGTTATCCAAGTGATGCACGATGTGTTAATGAGGTTCGGCCCGCTGACCTACGTCCCCACTCCCCACTCTCGAGGAGAATCCACTACACAACCCGGTTTGGAAGCCGGAACTTCTTCTACACAACGATCTCTACAAGATCTCATAACTACACAGTTGATCACCACAAGATCTAACTCCCATACAGTTGATCTCCATAAGATAAAGCTCACAATAGTAGTAATAGTGTAAAGACTCTCTCTTTACAATGTTCCTATGGCAAGGAGAAAGATTACACTGAAGCTGGGATGTGAACTTGAAAACAGAGAACAGGTTTTAAAAGTTTAGGGCTCTTTTGAAAACAGTAAAACAAGTTTGCAAGATATTTCAAAAGGGACAAGAGCATTTGAAAGAAGAGGGGTATAAGAGTTTAAATAGGAAAAAGATCAGCTGCTAAAACCCATACCCAGATCACCTAAAACCCGTAAGAAATTATTACGCAAATCTGTACTGAAAAGTTCCGTTGGATTAAGCGGCGGTCGACCGTGAAAATCTAGCGGTCGACCGCGAGCCACTTTCAAGGCTCAGAAAATTTCCAGAGACTTTTGCGGTCGACCGTGGCGGTCGGCCGTGGGAATTTTTGAGCTGACGGTCAACCTTGATGGTCGACCACGAAAGTTTCTGCTGCCCACTCAGAAAAAGACACAGGCGCGGTCGACCGCGAACTGATACATGCTGACACTGTTTTTAAAACCTGTTTTTGACTCTTTAAAAATCTGTAAAAATATTTAAATGACTTCCAAAAATTGTGTTACTTTGTAAATTATTTTTAACACTAAAAACAAATTGTTTAGAAAGGGAATTTTGCGAATAGGTCATCATACTTGTAAAAATGATATTTTGTCAAAACGCTCAAAAATATAAGTATGAAAACGTGTGTGTGATATCCCAATAGCTTCAAATAAAATCTATAACTACTTGCCTACATTCTAGCACTAGAGAGAAAAGAAAAACTAGCTAATATCCTCACATAGAATTATAATTCTTTGAGTCTTGATATAGCTTGAGTTGATGAAGCTTTGACTTGATTTTATTGTTCTTGATTAACATTTTCTTCATCACTATGCCTCCTCCTCCTTTGGATATCATCGTTGTTACTCATATTCCATCCAATCCTCCATACGTAGTACTAACAAGCTTGATATATATTAACTACAATATCACTCAACAAACAATTAGTACCGATAATGGTGGTTGTAAATCATCATCAAAACATAAGGGCTAACAATTAGTTCTAACTTACCCCATGTTAGTTCTAATCCGCCCCATGTTAGTTCTAACCCGTTCCATGTTAGATCTAGCTAGTTCTAGCTCTAGTTCATCTTAGTTCTAGGCTCTTGGGCTCTCAAGATAGTTCTAACTCGCCCCATGTTAGTTCTAACCGCCCCATGTTAGTTCTAACCCGTTCTATGTTAGTTCTAGCTATTTCTAGTTCTAATTCATCTTAGTTCTAGGTTCTTTGGCTCTCATGTTAGTTCTAGTCCGTCTCATATTAGTTCTAACTTGCCCCATGTTAGTTCTGAGCTCGGCGACGATGGAGGGGTCCGTGCACTCGTCAAGCCTGCCGGTGTTGTTGAAGTTGTAGAGCCAGTCGTGGATGTAGTGGCAACGTGTCTTGCTCATGGTGTGTACTCCTGTAGTTGTAGTTGATTGGTTTGGTTTTCAAATTGTGTTCATAATTGTACTGTACACGTTTGTTTTGGGGTAACAGGTTTTTTAGGCTTCCATGAGTTTTATTGTAACTAGATTGCTACTTAAATTCCCATTACACCTTAAAAAGATTGCAATTAATTGCAACCTAAGTTTGAAAACGTACTACAAGCAGAAGAATAGTTTCTACGGTGAGGGAGCGACGGTGATCTAAGGCGACGAGGACGGGCAGAGGAGGGGAGGGAAGATGTCGGCGAACTCGAGGGGAGCCTTGGGGGCCTGGGCAAAGGCGGCGACGGCGAGGAGGGCGAGGGCCAGGGTGACGAGCTTAAGAAAGCCATTGGTTTTAGAGAGAGAGAGAGAGAGAGAGAGAGAGAGGATATGAGTGCTGGGTCTGAGGGATTGAGGAGAGAGGGTAATGATAATTTGGGGATTTTAGCTTAGCTGGCATGTAATAATTGCGAAAAATAAGCTGCAGCACAAAGTGTCATACTTCAAGGGGCTGATCCACATGGGAAAAACTATTAGGGGCCTCATCATATGAAGTTTCTGCTTTTGGGGCATGGACACATTTTTCCCTTTGATTAAAGTACAAATTGATTTTTATTTATTTTTATTTAAGAAATTGATAGGAAAGAAGAAATTACCAAGTTTGATTTCTAACTATAAGAGTTTTTAGATATAGATATAGATATAAAATAATGACACATGTCATATGTTATTTTAATTTTAAATTAGAAATTCTTACATGATGCATTTTTCTATTAGTAATTAGAATTGTCATCAAATTAAGTCTGTACATAATTAGAGAATTCTAGTTAAGATTAAATATTTAGTAATTTTTATCAAATCATTAATTATTCATCATTAAAAATAAAATAATCATATTTTTAATTATTTTAAATATCCATAATTTGAAACATCTAATAATCATATTTTAATTCTCTTTTCTTTTATATATAAAAGAGGGATTAATGGTTTATTTATTATCCTTGCATTTTAAAATATTATAAAATAGATATCCTTAATTTTCTTTTAAAAGGTAAATTTCACTATACCTTCAATAAGTTAGGATGTTTAGCACTAAACCTGCAAATTTTTTTAAAAACCTTCGATTAGTTTCAGAATTTTAGCAAACCACCAAAATATTTTGATTGTTTGCACTTAACCTTATAAGGGCATTACCCTATAATTTTACAATAATGAACATTATCAATAAGCCTAATATGTACCTCTTAAATCATTCTTATTTGTAGATTAACCCATAAAATTATAAAGACCTAGTAAAAATACAAATAACTCTTTGAAAAACATGAAACAACAAACAAACCCTTGAGAAATCTACAAATCACTACAACCCCTTTAAACTCTAAAAATTATAGAGAACACTTTGAATCTAAAAATTACAATCCATCTTATTTAAAATTTAAAAATTATAGATAGACCCCCTTAAACTCAATAAACTATGAAAAAGATCCCTTAAAAATATGAAAACTACAAGCAACTCTTCGAAAAAATTAAAATTGTAAAAAGCACTTTTAAAATCTTAAATTTGCAAAGAGACCCTAAAAATTCAAAAAGTACAAAGAACTACCAAAGAATCTGAATACTATAAATAGATCCCCTACCCCACCCAACCCTCCACCCCACCCCAAAAAAAAGATAAATTACAAACAATTCCTTTTAAAGTCCAAAAATTAGAAACAACCTCCTAAAATATCTAAAAATTACATGTAGCACTAAAATAATAAAACAACTATTTTTGAGGGTTTTTTTCATCAAAGTTATTAGGGATTAAGTGAGAAAAATAAATACTTATTAGGTATTTTCTTTGAAATTTACTGGGGGTATTTTGGTCATGTGACCACACATTGACTAACAATGTTAATTTGGGAGATTTCTGCTAAAAGTTATTTAGGGTTTAGTGAAGGTTTGAAAGGTGTTAAGGATTTTTGTCAAACACCAATTTTATCGGGGTTAGTAAAAATTTATCTATATTTCAATTTTTATAAAGAGGGTAGATATTATTAGGCTATTGAGGAATATGTTAGTGATTGCTATATTACAATATATTTTCTCTGTCAAATAAAGTTAAGAACTAAAATTCTAAATTGACAGGAGAATCAAGTGAAAAATATCATAAGTAAATTTGAATCTGTCATTCTGTGTGCAAAAGAACAGATTAAACTACATAAAAGGATAGAGATAAAAAATAATTGGTTTCAATTTCCTTTTATGTATAAACAAAAATTAATGATACGACAGCCTTCCATCTCAAAAGAGAAAAAAGAGAAGAAGAAGAAGAAGAAGAAGAACTACCATGTGTTCATCCCTAATTTTAAGTGAGATAACGTTTTTTTTCTTTTTTTTTTTGTTTAATTTTGAAATATTTCAAAAAAAGAGGGATATTCTCAAAGAGAGATTGGGGGTTAAGTCCTCCAATTTTAATTTTAAATGTTGATTAAAAAATTATCCACGTCCTTATTTTGTCTGTTATAAGATGAAAAAAAAGCTCTGGCTCAAATTAATTACTTTTGAAGAAGGAGTAACAAGACAAAAGAAAAAAATCAGTATAATTTTGATTTTATAATGGAAGTAATTTTCATTTTTTAAAACAAAATCATAACCAAAAAAGAAAATCATAGAAAACAAAAAAAAGTAGATATGTAAATAAAAAAATACCAAATCAACCCATGCAGTAGGTATAACGCTTCTAATCATACTCCCTTTAAAAGCACGAGTTTGGAAAAATCTTTCTATGGTCAGTATTGCCCTTAGTTTTTCTAAATATTACATTATTATACTAATCTATTCTAATTTTAATCATATCTTATCTAATTCCACGTGAACTATCTATAGGTCAACAATTTAAAAAAAGTTATTTTGAATATTTTACTTAAATCTTAATCTATCCAAATACTAATTATATCCTATATTAACTCCATATGAACTACCTATAACTCAAAAATATAGAAAGAATAAGATTAAGAAATTATACGTAGATAACATATTATAATACATGAAGTATTATAAAAAACCCAAAAGTTTTAAAAATTACATACAATAGCCTTAAAAGATTAAAATTACACAAAACACCTTGACTTTTTAAAACTTAAAAACAAACATGATATCTAAAAATTTAAAACTTGTAACTAACACCCTCAACATTTTAAAAATTGTAGAAACCACCTTAAAAGTTTAATGGCTAAATTACATTTATATACCCTATGTGTTTCGCTCTTGAAGCAGTTATATAGCCTAAGTTACAAAATATAGCAAAAAAATACCCTGAGTTGGCAAAATTTTGCAAGTTGGAACCTTCTGTTAACCAGCTGTGAGAATATTCTATGGAATATTCCTACGTGCTGGACCTATGACTAACTTGAATACTTCTTACCCTTATTTATTATATTTACTATATTACCTACCCCCAAATTAGATTATTTATATCATCATCATCTTCTTTTCGTGGCCTCCAACTTCTTCTTCCTCTTTAATATGGATAACAGTAGAAAATAAGAGCTTTTACTATGTTGGGGGAGTTAATTCTTAAGGAGGGGCATTATTGTCCTTTCGTGTATTTTTTAACACCGTTAGCTAAATTTAAACAGTTACCAACTCAGGGTATTTTTTGCTATTTTTGTAACTTATGGTATATAACTACTACAAAAGCAAAACAATAGGGTATATAAGTGCCATTTAGCCATGTTTAAATTATAAAAAATATTCTAAAATTCAGAGATTTTAAAACTTAGAACAACATAGATGGATTCCAGGGATTATCATTAGGCACATAAAAATTTAAAATTAGTAAAAAAAATAACCTCAAAGGTACAAAAATTACAAAAACTCTCTCAAAAGTAAAAAATTATTAAAAAATTCTAAAATTTTAAAACTTATAACTGGTACACATCAAAATTAGAAACTATCAGCAGATTGCTAAAAATTTAATTTTTTTATAAAATACAACCCAAAATTTTAGTAATTATAAAAATACCTTCAAATTTTCAGAGTTACGAGAAATATTCTAACATTTAAAAACTTATCACCAATACATGAAATATGAAAATTATAAGCGCTCAACTTAAAATTTAAAATTTTCAATTAATACTATCAAAGTTTAAAAATTACAAAACACACCCTTAAAAGTTTAAATCACAAAAAGGCTAAAATTTGGCAAAGAAAAGAGGAAATGTTTGATATTATTACATTAAGATATAATTGGTTAGCATTGATTGATTATAATGTATAAACATTTATCTCTAATGTTGATAATATTTATTTATAAAGTAAAAAAAATATAAGGAGTTATGTATGGAGAAACTATCAGAAAGTTCAGAGATATCCTTTAAAACAACTAAGTTGTTTTCATTTCAAATGCAGAAGTGAAGGAAATAAACTCAAAATTCAGAAACATTAATGAATCACCTGAATTGACATTGATAAAAAGCATATCGAGTAAAGAAACACTAACCGAGTTCTATTTGAAGAACATATTGAACAATTATGTCCTAATTAAAAAAACATTATTCATAAAAAGTACAAAAAAATTAGTAAGTACTTATAAATTTTCATACTTTATTCTAAAAATACCGAAGGAATCATAAACTTAATATAAAATTTCATATAAATAATCTTGCAATAGAAACTAAAGTGAACTCATTGATCAACTACATTGCAAGATATAATAAACTAGATAAGATGAGAAAAATCACTATAATGAACAAAAAATATGCACATGATACTTAGTTACCATAGTGTAAGTAAAAAAATTAAAATTAATATTTTTCTTTTCTCTATATAGTGGCATGACTCTGTAAGTATCCTTATTTAGGGATATGACTACCAACGAAAGATCAATTTTTAAGAACACGATCAAAGATAAACATGTAATAGTACTGTCAGAGTTCAAGATCTTTAAATATGAAGGTAACATATTTTACAACTAAATTCTTATTAAAGGCCACTAAATATAAAATTCATCTTATACCTGTCTTAAATTTGTACGAAAGATATGCATGTCATCATAAAATATGTTAATAATATATCAGCTTATTGAAGAAATAAGAGATAGATAAGCAAACAAAGCAAACATCCATATAACACGATAAAGAAAAAATATTACACTTTAAAGCTAATATGCATGGCTCATTCAACACAAGCTGCTAAAACAAAAACATCTTCATCAAAGCTCTTTATAAATACAACACAAATTTAAATTATTTAATACTTCAAAAATAGCTTAATTTTTTGAGTAAAACCAGGAATCTTTAGAAGTGATTTTCATAAACTCTTTTAATTTTTTATATGGTTATGTGGATGCTTTTATCATATAAAAGTGTAATAGAGTTAGCATTAATCTTTATTTTATGATTTTTTCTAAAGTCTATCAGTGATTAGCAACAAAATTTATATTCCCTTTAGTTTCATTCTAGCCCACTTTTAATTAATCATATTGTCTTATTTCCTTTAATTATTCATCCTTCTTTTATAACATTATCTTTTTAAGTGTTTTTTTTCACTTTTACAACATTATACCTCCTTAAGCCAAGCTTGATTTCAGGTCGATCTAAATGACGTGAAAATTCAAATTAGCTTTAGATTATAGTTATTTCTTACCAATTCAATTATTACATAAAAATTTTAAATTTGGTGTAGCCCATTCAAACAAACATTAAAAAAAATAATAATCATAATAGTAAAGTTTGAAAACATAAGTGAGAATAACAATCAAAGTGTAACTGAGAAACAAATTTTAGTAAAGAAATAATTCAAAAATATTTAATCATAATATTTAATCACGTGCATTGCACGTGCATAAATCCTAGTTTAGAAAATATGTTGGTTATTATTTAACAACTAATGTTGGATGGAAGTTGAAAAACTAGCTCCAAGAAGTCGCCAAGTGGCATCTTAGGGCCTTATTTTAGTATATTAGATGAATTAAAAATAGGTGGTTCTTTTAAAGGCACAAAAAACTGATATTTGTCATCTAAATACATGACATGTTTATTTTAAAAAATTATGTCCTATAAGAAGATGACACGTGTGTACCTAATCTTATCTTCAATTAATTAAGAACTTTCATCAAATTAAAACTATCCATAATAAAAGAATTCTAATATATTCGCAAATCCTAATCAAATTAAAACTATTCATAATTAAAAATCTCATAATTACATCCTTTATTTATTTATACTAGTATAGTGCATGTGCGTTGCACATGTGCATAATTATTATTTCATCAAATAAATAAATTTCAATTAATTATTCAATTAATGAGAGTCTCTTACATAAAATATATAGAATAAATAAGTTTTAGTGTCGATTGCGCGTTCATTTGAAGTCATATAAATCAACTTGTATTTTCACAAAGAATCTCATATTGGTACAAAATAAGAGGTTTATGTTTTCTTAAAATATTAGTCTAGAATTTAAAGTTTGGTCCCATAGAATAGAGCATATTAAAATTATATAGATTAAAGTCTACTAAAGTCAAGGTTAGATTTCATCGAGATAATAATAAATTTTAATTAGAATATTTGTACACCATTTTCCTAGATTCTGTCTCTAGTAACCACTTATAATTTGAAAAACTCCTAGATAAATAATATCATTACAATAATAAAAATATTATATATAATATAAACTACACTCTATATTTTAAGAATTTTTTCCTTTTCTTCTAACAAAAGAGATTCTAAAACAAAGAAATATAAATTTTTTTTAAAATTTAATATAGCTAATATTCTTTATGAAAATATGTGCATAATATCATACACAACGTGATTCCCTAACATAAAACCCTATACTTGACCTTATGTTGTAATGTTAATTTTGAAAATAAATTAATGAGATAATACAACGTGATTCCCTAACAATAAAAACTTGAATTGCGCAAACATCCTTCACTGTAAAATTAACCATATACTAGCCCTTTGATAATTGTTATATCTTTTAAAACTCCATAATTTTTTAAAGAAGAATATAGAACTTCATACTGCTAAGCTAGATTTATAGACGATACACATGAATTTAATTCACAAAAATCACTCAGCATAAATCTAGTAGAACGATGTAGTTTATCTATTGAAATAAATAAATAATAATAAGAAAAATGTAAAAGAGGTTCGTGCAAATTACCACAAGGAGGAAAAACATTTTCTAACCTTAAATTTTCTTGTGAAGGAGACTAAAGAACTCCAGAATCCATTTGCAGTTGAAGAAATCTAAGATTTTTAAATTTTCCACTTGAGAACCACCTACAAAACAAAAGAAAAAAATAACAAAGCATTAATTAATCTTGATACCATATCAGGGTCGGAATGAGAATAAAATTTGGATCGCTAAATGCTCATGGCTAGAATGGGAAGAAAAACAAACTAATCTAATAAACAGTATTGCATGAGAAGCCCATTGATCTTTTCTGAGCAATTCTTCCCCCTTCCTTGTACTGATCCAATCTTAAGTCAAACCTTCAAGGTGTCGTATCATCTGTGTCGAAGACCATAATGGAATGATGAATGTCTCATCAAGATGAAGTTCATAGTTTGATTTTAAAAGGAGACTATCTTCAAGACGTGAGCGGGAGGTTCATTAACCTGAGGTTATGAAGAAGAGGTTTACCTCTTAATTAGTTATTATTACATACAAGCTAAACGGTTACCTAGCAGTTAAAAGGTCGAATGTTATGAATTAAAGTTTGCCTACCCACCTGGCTTTCCCCATATTCGAAGCCCAACAGCTTGTTCTCTGAATACTCACTAAACCACATAAAAGCAAAGCTACTCTAGCATATTAATAGAAAACTATAAATATTATTTATTAATTATAACATATATATTGCATGGAAGTTACAAAGTTGCTTGCCTGTTAGCTTGTTAGCTGAATATAATAACATGACCACATAAAAGGCATAGCTATTTTAACATATTAATAGCTAATTATAAAGATCATTTATATGTGCATGTAAGTTACAAGCTAGTTATCTTATCTCTAACATATTAATTATTGGATCTATTAGAGAGGGGTGAGACGTTAGACTTAGAAAGTGATTATGGGATTAATTAATTGGAAGTTTTTTGGATTACATGTTGTTGTCAATAATCAATAATTAATTAATGGAAAAATATGAATAATGATGATAATAATGTGTGTATATGTGTTTTATATGTGTGCATGTATGAGTTTTGGAGGGCATTTTGGGAAGAAATATTTTAACATCCCAATCCACTTTTATAATAGTATTAGATATTAGATATTAGATGTAATTGGTGAACTGCTCCTTAGGGCTCAAAAATATGCCATGTGTCAAAAAAACTATCATGTGTCCCTCTATATTATCACAAATTGACATGTTGACGCCTAACCCTATTTTCACCTGATAATCCTAGTCAAATTAAAATAATTCACAATTGGAGAATTCGAACAATCAAAACTCTTCTTTCCAACTAAAAATCGTTATCAAATTAATATTATCCATGATTTGAAAATGCCATTAATCAAAGCTCTTAAAAATCCATAAATTACAAACTGTTGAAATCTAAGAGACATTTTGTGGAAATCTAAAAGACAAAATGTATGTGGACATTACTTTGTATGTGGACTATTAACTTCATGTCCTTTTGTCTACCATTATGTATCTATAAATTGTACGATATATGGAAATGGAATAGTGGAATAAAAGATTACAATTTCTCTTCATCTCTTGTCTCTTGTCTCTTGTTTTAATTTCTTTAGTATATTACAACACGTTATCAGCACGACAGCTCCAGCTAGCTGGTTCGTAATCGTCCATTGGTGCCATCAATCATTCACATCTGCAGGCTGAGGGTAAAATCGTTGGCATCTCAAACCAGTATATGAGGGAAACGTTTCAATTGGAATCAACAAAATGGTTGGCACCAATTCGACTTTATTGTCTCTTTCAGCTAAATTGGGTTTATTCCAATCTAGTAACCATCCTGCTATAAGTCCCTCACTCTCCCTCTTTCTAGTCCACCATTTGACAAGCACTTGACTTACCAAGGACTTTATATTAGGCATTAACTGAATAGAGTGACATAAAATAAATCCACCTAAGTCTCCTAATCATGTGCATGTCCCCATAAATAACATATGTGTGACGCCCCTGGGTTCACACAAGGCTGCAGTCCGAGGTGAAATCAGAAATGTCAAACCTGTCATGCACCACACCGTGTAATAACATGTTTCACCATCACAATCACTATCTCTCTAGTGGAATCAACAACAGGTGTAGGTACAAAGCAAGTGAAAGGTTTTACAATAAATACTTGATGAAATGATAGAACTCAAATATAATACATCTCATCAACCAAATGAGCTGGAATACATAGTCAATGTCTGAAATGAATAAATAACAATCTGAGGATCTCAACATGTCTCAAAGTACATAATGACTGATACAAGAAATAAGGCACACCGCCTTTACAACTCTAGAATATAAATCTCTTAAGTCTAAAAATGTCTCAAGTGGAGTACAAAATGTAATACATCTAATAAAAGGATAAACTGGCGCTAATAAGGATCGCCCTCAACCTGCGGCTCTCCGGGCTCCTGGCTCGTTACCTGAAAGGGGGAGGGACAACGAGCGTCAAAGCGCTAGAGAGCAACATCACAACCAACCCCAAGGGATAGGGCTCATTGTATATGAAAATACAGTTAATACATAATAATATAAGATCATCTATCCTAACAATAATGGGTTTCGGTACTTAGAAAATTACAACACGAGCATAGGTACGTCGAGCGAAATAATCCAAACAAGGAAACCCTCATGTATATACCTTGTATCTCAAATTGTAAATCCTTAAATACCAAACCCGAAGTCTAATACAGGAAACAATAAAGAAAAGAAAACAAACACATCTCTACCGATAAACGTAAACATATCAAAGTTACAATAAGAGACATATCCAACTTAGGCAGCTATCGTGTCCTAGCCTCATACAATATGTCGTGTACCAACCTTAGTTGAGTATCATGCTCAAGGTTTAGCAAGAGTTTAAAACATGACTGTAATGGATTATGGTCCAACACGAGGACACTAATGGATTATAGTCCAACACGAGGACTTTAATGGATTATAGTCCAACACAAGAACTTTAATGGATTATAGTCCAACACGAGGACTGTGTGTATGAACCATGGAATACAAACGATAAAGGTATACATATCCTATTCTTGTACATGCCCTGCTGTACATATCTAAGCTTGTGTCAGGAACGTCATCTTACGTGTATAGATAAAATCATAACCACTAAAATTTAATACCCGATAAATGAGGCGACTTCTCATAATCAAAAATGATAAACGGTATCCTCGAATATATATATGAACACTGTATGAATGTATAAGCATAGTAGGTGATCAAGCAGAAACACAAACGAAATCAGAAAAACTTCGATGAGTCGACTCGTGCTTAGTTATGAGTCGACTCAGCAGAAACTTATGATAACAGGAAAAGACTTCGTGAGTCGACTCATGATAGTCATAGGTCGACTCAACCTGATGAGTCGACTCATGATGAGTCATGAGTCGACTCACGGGCTGAAAACTGGATATCTCACAACTGCAACTCGTCCATCTCGATCCATACTTCCCCTATACTGATCTACACCTCCATAACTCTAAATTCTAAACTATGAGGCAGTGAGAAGTTCATATATAGCATGAGAAGCGAACACTAGCATGTTAGACCTAACTTTTAACTCCTAAACATGAGTGAAAGCATTTAATCAAAGTAAAAACTCATATTTGTTATACTTTAAATAAATTTCCAGATCTGGGTTTTCATCAAAAACTCGTTGGTCAGGATTTAAAATCTGAAACACATGAATTCTAGCATTCACCCTAACAAGAACATTGATTTATACTTGAAAATAAGTCTTAGGCTCAATAAAACTCATGAAAAACATTTGTAAACTGTTAAAAATAAGGGAGAAGGATTGGGAGAGATGTTACTCGCCTCAGATGTGATGAAGAACGATCCCCTTCACTGAAATCCAAAAGAAACTGCTGAAATCCCCCGAAAATCTCCCAAGAATGTCCAAAAACGAACTAGGGTTTAGAGGGGGAGAGGAGGCTAGGGTTTCTCTGGGGAGAATTAATGAAAAGAGGTGTTTTCAGGTGGAGGAGAATATATATGAACAGTTAAAACCCGACCCGAAACCCAAACAAACCCGATCCACAAAAACTAGAAAACCCTCGATGAGTCGACTCATGACAATCATGAGTCGACTCATAACTCATGGGTCGACTCATAAGATGATGAGTCGACTCAGTAGAGACCTTTGACAATGGGAGATGATATCATGAGTTTCTGCTGAGTCGACTCATAACTAAGCATGAGTCGACTCATCGAAGTTTTTCCTATTTCATTTGTGTTTCTGCTTGATCACCTACTATGCTTATACGTTCATACAGTGTTCATATATATTCGAGGATATTGTTTACCATTTTTGATTATGAGAAGTCGCCTCGTTTATCGGGTATTAAATTTCAGTGGTTATGATTTTATCTATACACGTAAGATGACATTCCTGACACAAGCTTAGATATGTACAGTATGGCATGTACAAGAATAGGATATGTATACCTTTATTGTTTGTATTCCATGGTTCATACACACAGTCCTCATGTTGGACTATAATCCATTAAAGTCCTTGTGTTGGACTATAATCCATTAAAGTCCTCGTGTTGGACTATAATCCATTAGTGTCCTCGTATTGGACCATAATCCATTACAGTCATGTTTTAAACTCTTGCTATACCTTGAGCATGATACTCAACTAAGGTTGGTACACGATATATCGTATGAGGCTAGGACACGATAGCTACCTAAGTTGGATATGTCTCTTATTGTAACTTTGACATGTTTACGTTTATCGGTAGAGATGTGTTTGTTTTCTTTTCTTTATCGTTTCCTGTATTAGACTTCGGGTTTGGTATTTAGGGATTTACAATTTGAGATATAAGGTATATACATGAGGGCTTCCTTGTTTGGATTATTTCGCTCGACGTACCTATGCTCGTATTGTAATTTCCTAAGTACCGAAACCCATTATTGTTAGGATAGATGATCTTATATTATTATGTATTAACTGTATTTTCATATACAACGAGCCCTATCCCTTGGGATTGGTTGTGATGTTGCTCTCTAACGCTTTGACGCTCGTTGTCCCTCCCCCTTTCAGGTAACGAGCCAGGAGCCCGGAGAGTCGCAGGTTGAGGGCGATCCTTATTAGCGCCCGTTTATCCTTTTATTAGATGTATTACATTTTGTACTCCACTTGAGACATTTTTAGACTTAAGAGATTTATATTCTAGAGTTGTAAAGGCGGTGTGCCTTATTTCTTCTATCAGTCATTATGTACTTTGAGACATGTTGAGATCTTCAGATTGTTATTATTCATTTCAGACATTGACTATGTATTCCAGCTCATTTGGTTGATGAGATGTATTATATTTGAGTTCTATCATTTCATCAAGTATTTATTGTAAAACCCTTCACTTGCTTTGTACCTACACCTATTGTTGATTCCACTAGAGAGATAGTGATTGTGATGGTGAAACATGTTATTGCACGGTGTGGTGCATGGCAGGTTTGACATTTCTGGTTTCACCTCGGACTGCAGCCTTGTGTGAACCCAGGGGCGTCACAGTTGGTATCAGAGCCCTAGTTCCAGTATCCTTAGGATCATCCTGTGTCGAGTCGTGGAGCTAGGTTAGAGTTTCTTAGGATTCATGTATAGAGTCCGCTAAGGATTTCCTAGTATGAGTGAGGACGGTATATGCAAAATTTTGAGAAAAATTTTTTTTATGACAACTATTTTTGTTTAAAGTATATGTGTGAATACTATATGGTGTGAAAATCGTACTGTGATGTATTATGTATGTATATACGTCTACTTTGACTTATGAACTTTTATTTTCTTATGAGCAGAGAGAAATGGCGGGACGTGGCAGACCTCGCACTCGCAGAGCTGCTCAGGCAGAGCCACAGTAGGCTCCACCCGAGCAGGAGCAGGCACCACCTGAGCCGCAGCAGGCTCCCCAATACCTTATTGATCTCATGGCTCCTATCGTAGCTAGGATGGCAGCGATTGAGGAGCTTGTGGCGAGTCATATCGCGCCACCGACACCACCACCTCCAGTAGTTCCACCACAGGGGATACCAACCGTCCCAATCAGAGAGAGAGACCTAGAGGTAGCACCTGCAGCTATTCCACCAGCGGTACCGGATAGAGTCACGGAGCAGGAGGCTTAGCTCCGCTTGGTAGAGAGGTACCAGAAGATGAGAGCAATGGAATTCCAGTGCTCTTCAGACCCACTTGTAGCCCACAAGTGGAAGGAGGATGTGAGTAATGTCCTAGACATACTCAATGTAGACTCAGTTCAGAAGCAAAGGTTGGCATCATATAGTCTGAAGGGGGATGCCGGGAGATGGTACCGATTCTAGTTTCCATCAGAGCAGCGAATGATCCTCACTTGGGAGGGTTTTGTTTACTTCTTTGATGCACAGTATGTTTCTTCCGCAGCACGGACTGGGAAGGAATTTGAGATGTCCCGTTTGACTCAGGGGGACATGTCAGTTGCAGAGTTTGAGAGCAAGTTTATGGAATTGCTACATTTCACAGGAATGTGGCAGACAGGAGAGCGTCAGGCTCAGATGTTCCTAGCAGGGCTTCGCCCAAATTTTCACCGATACCTCATCTTGAGGAAGTTCTATTCAGTCCGAGAGGTAGCAGAGGCTGCCACCTCACAGGAGAATGAGACGGCTATGTTTCAGAAGGACAAGGAGGGGAAGACTAAGGCGGGACAGGTTGGAGACAAGGGAAAGAACAAGAGGCCACTATCAGGATATCAGCAGCAGCAGCAGTAGCAGGGCCCTCATAAGAGGGGACCCCAGCAGGATCAGAGGGCGCATCAGCAGTGCAAGTTTCAGGGGTTTGCTTTAACTGTCTCAAGGTGGGACACAAGGCATCAGAGTGTTGTAGTGCACCAGCGGAAGCTCAGCAGGGCAGGGGTCTGAACCAGCAGCAGCAGCGATAGCAGGGCAGAGGTCAGGGTTAGCAGGTCAGGCTTGAGGCACCGTCGGCGGCGCAAATGTCAGAGGGGCAGGTCCGAGCAGTCCAGGAGGCCCCCCAAGGGCAGATGTTCCATACATTCCAGCGCCAGCGATAGAGCAGTCTCTAGCCCCAGGTAGAGTATATGCAGTGGTTCCTCGTGATCATGGTGCTAGCGGTGCAGTTGTGGAGGGTACGTTCCTCGTGAATTCCTTTCCCACCCGTATTCTTTTCGATTCGGGAGCTTCGCATTCTTTCATTTCGTATGCTTTCATGGTTAGACTCCAGCTCTTAGCTCATCTATTAGACACCCCTTTATCAGTTTCCACCCCTCTAGTGTTGGCCTTCTTATTTTGATGATGTTTAACAAACAATTTATTACTA
>BQKN01000273.1:287544-303046 GCA_022839385.1 Asparagus kiusianus
CCCCCCCCCTCTAGGGTCCAACATCTAGGAGAGGTATCGCTTCTGGAGAGCGTTTGTAGGAGGTGTAGTATCAGTTTAGACGAGTCCGAGTTTACAGTCGATCTGATAGTTTTGCATATGTCTGAGTTTGATGTCATCCTTGGTATGGATTGATTGTCGTCCTACCATATTAGTATTGACTGTTTTGTGAAGACAGTCAAATTGCGAGCGTCCGATGGGTCCGAGATGATTGTGGCCACTTCTCAGGGCAACCGTTTTGTGGAGTCATTTCTAGCGTTCATCGATGAGGCGATGTGACGGGATCAGAGTTCTGATCTGTTAGAGACTAGAGTTGTCTCGGATTATCAGGATGTCTTTTAGGACATACCTGGGTTACCTCCCGTGAGAGAGGTTGAGTTTTGCATTGAGTTGCAGCCGGGCACAGCCCCGATATCCCGCGCACCCTATCGTATGGCACCAGCTGAGATGAGAGAGCTTCAGACCCAATTGGACGAGTTGTTAGCTCAGGGTTTTATTCGTCGGAGTCATTCTCCGTGGGGCGCGCCGGTCCTCTTCGTGAAGAAGAAGGACAGCAGTATGAGATTGTGTATAGATTATCGAGAGTTGAACAAGGTCACTATCCGGAATAGGTATCCACTACTTAGGATTGATGACTTGTTTGACCAGTTGCAGGGAGCGTAGTTCTTCTCGAAGATCGATCTTCGTTCTGGTTATCATCAGTTGCGGGTTCGGGAGATGATATCCCCAAGACCGCTTTCCTCACGCGATATGGATCTTTTGAGTTCTTGGTCATGCTATTTGGACTGACCAATGCACCCGCAGTATTCATGGATTTGATGAACCGGGTTTTCCGCCCCTTTTTAGATCAGTTCGTGATTGTTTTCATCGACGACATCCTCATTTATTCGAGATCGGAGGTTGATCATGAGCAGCATCTCTGATTAGCTTTGCAGACCTTACGGGAGCACCAGCTATACGCCAAGTTCAGCAAGTGCGAGTTTTGGCTTTCAGAGGTCAGATTTCTCGGCCACATCATCAGTAGAGAGGGCATATCAGTAGACCCAGCTAAGGTTACAGCAGTGCTTGATTGGGAACCACCAAAGACGGTGACGGAGATTCGTAGCTTTTTGTGTTTAGCAGGTTACTATAGGAAGTTCATCCAGGACTTCTCGAAGATCTCGACACCACTTACACACCTTACGAAGAAGGGTGCACAGTTTATTTGGAGGAAAGGGTGCCAGGAGGCCTTTGATATATTGAAGGCCAAGTTGACTATAGCACCGGTTTTGACTATTCCGAGCAGCGACAGGACATTCGTCGTCTACACAGATGCATCTTTGGCAGGGTTGGGAGGCCTCCTTATGCAGACTCAGAAAGTAGTACCTTATATCTCACAACAGTTGAGAGTGCATGAGCAGAACTACCCCACTCATGACTTGGAGTTAGCAGCAGTGGTATTTGCACTGAAGTCATGGAGGCACTATTTGTATAGAGTGCAGTTTGATTTGTTCATAGACCATCAGAGTCTGAAATATCTGTTCTCTCAGAAGGAACTTAACCAAAGATAGCGGAGATGGATTGAGTTTATCAAGGACTATGAGTTCGCGATTCAGTATCATCCGGGAAAGGCGAACGTCGTAGCGGATGCTTTGAGTAGGAAGCGTCGACATCAGGTTGTGGTTTTGAGGTGCTCGTTGCATGGAGACCTTCTCACCCTTAGCCAGTTTGATTTTAGGCCTGAGGTTGGTGGTACCAGTGCATTTTTGGGAGCTGTGTCAGTGCAGTCATCTTAGAGTGGCAGAGTTGTCAGAGCTCAATTAGAAGATTCTTGCATTCAAATCCGTAAGGAGGAGATTTCCAAAGAGCCTAAGGCCGATTGGACCATTGGAGCAGATGGAGGTCTACGGATGAAGGGTAGATTGGT
Organism: Asparagus kiusianus; assembly: GCA_022839385.1. Taxonomy (NCBI): domain Eukaryota; kingdom Viridiplantae; phylum Streptophyta; class Magnoliopsida; order Asparagales; family Asparagaceae; genus Asparagus; species Asparagus kiusianus. Next base: position 289,469 of record BQKN01000273.1, read on the forward strand.
TATACCAGCCAGTACAGAGCTGAAGAGGGAATTATTTGATGAGGCACACCGTACTCGGTACACAACACATCCAGGGACTACCAAGATGTACAAGGATCTAAAGAGACATTTCTGGTAGAGTGGCATGCGTAGAGAGATTTTAGAGTATGTGGCAACGTGTTTTACCTGTTATAGGGTGAAGGCAGAGCATCAGAGACCCGCAGGCACACTTCAGCCATTCCCTATCCCAGAGTGGAAGTGGGCAGACATCTCTATGGACTTTATTGTGGGTTGCCGAAGTCGAAGAAGGGGAATGACTCAGTTTGGGAGATAGTGGACCGGTTGACGAAGTCAGCACATTTTATTCTAGTGAGGACTACTTTTACAGCTGAGGCGTGTGCGAGGATCTTCATTCGGGAGATAGTTCGACTTCACGGAGTTCCGGATACGATCGTGTCGGATCGAGGATCGGTTTTTACTTCACATTTTTGGAGGAGTTTTCAGGACTCATTTGGCAGCAAGCTATCTTATAGCAGTGTATTCCACCCACAGACGGATGGTCAGACGGAGAGGGTGAATCAGGTGTTGGAGGACATGTTACGGGCATGTGTCATTGACTTCCAAGGCAGCTGGGAGGATCATATTCCACTAATAGAGTTCGCTTATAACAACAGTTATCAAGCGACGATCGGTATGACCCCGTATGAGGCATTGTACGGGAGACCCTGTAGATCACCGATATGTTGGGCAGAGCCGGAGGATAGTTTGATGCTTGGGCCAGAACTTGTGAGGCAAACTACTGAGAAGGTAGCATTGATCAGGGAGCGGATTCTAGCCGCTCAGAGTCGGCAGAAGAGCTATGCAGATAAGAGGCGAAGACCCCTAGAGTTTCAGATTGGGGATTTGGTTATGCTGAAGGTATCACCTATAAAAGGCGTACATCGATTCGGGAGGCGAGGGAAGCTTGCACCGAGATATATTGGACCCTTCCGATTTTAGAGCACATTGGAGCTATGTCATACAGACTGGATCTTCCAGCAGCTATGTCTAGTATACACAATGTATTCCATATCTCTATGCTCAAGAAGCACTTGCATGATGAGGAGCGGCAGCGAGTGTTAGAGACACCGGAGGTTGAGTTTCAGGATGATTTGACTACTATTGAGATTCCAGTGTCTATACTTGCTAGAGAAGATAAGAGACTCAGGAACAAGGTGATTCCTTTGGTGAAAGTTCAATGGAACAGAAGTGGAGTTGAGGAAGCTTCTTGGGAGCACGAGGAGGACATGCGACGTGACTACCCACATTTGTTTGAGCAGGTAAATTAATAAAATTTATTTATGATGTAAATCCTTACTTGCATATTTATATATGTATCTTGATACTTATATTTAACACTAGAATGAGGATATTTTCACTTAATTCTTAATCTTTCGGAACACACGGTATATATATGGGGGGTTCCTTATCTGGATTTTTCGCCCGACGTACTAGTTCCATTAGATTAGGGGTTGAGTAAGAATATTATCATTTTAGATTGTTAAGTATGAATATCACTATATGCTTATCTAGAGGTTAATATTACGAAACGTGTATGTATGCGGGTTGGATTAGACCCTTGTTGTGCTTTTCAAGTACCATTATGAGTTAGATATGATTTCTAAATTTCGAGGATGAAATTCTTTTAAGGGGGGAAGAATGTAAGACCCCGTAGATTTTGATAATTTATATATGTGATTCTTAGTGAAAAATAATATTTATTTATGGCAAATATCTTTATGACATGGTTGTGCACGAAAACTAGCGTTTTGAGCTTATAAGAATGTATATGTGCATCATTATGAGGTTGAGGTTGTAAATTTACAAATCATGTGCAGAAGAGTCGAAGAATCCAGTTTTCAGCCCGTGAGTCGACTCATGACTCATCATAAGTCGACTCATCAGGTTGAGTCGACCCATGACTGTCATGAGTCGACTCATGATATCATCTCCTATTGTCAAAGGTCTCTGCTGAGTCGACTCATCATCTTATGAGTCGACCCATGAGTCATGATTCGACTCATGACTGTCATGAGTCGACTCATCGAGAGTTTTCTGGTTTTTGTGGATCGGGTTTGTTTGGGTTTCGGGTCGGGTTTTAACTGTTCATATATATTCTCCTCCACCCGAAAACACCTCTTTTCATCAGTTCTCCCCAGAGAAACCCTAGCCTCCTCTCCCCCTCTAAACCCTATTTCGTTTTTGGGCATTCTTAGGAGATTTTCGGTGGATTTCAGCAGTTTCTTTTGGATTTCAGCGAAGAGGATCGTTCTTCATCATATCTGAGGCGAGTAACATCTCGCCCAATCCTTCTCCTATATTTTTAACAGTTTACAAATGGTATCAGAGCAAAGCCAACCGGAATTGTGAGAGCTAAGTGCTATGCGGCGCAAAGTGCTACGTCGAGAGGGCGGGAGCCACCTCTTGAGGCCGTAGGAGCCACCTCTAGAATCTTACATGGATGGTACGGTCTTGAATGATATGATTTGGCGCAACGAGGACGTTGCGAGTTTAAGTGGGGGAGTTTGTAATACCCCAACCCTTGAGAGGGTGATGTGATTAGTATTGATAGAGTTGATTGGAATACTCATACCACCAAGATGCATCTTCTTTTCGGGAACCCAACTCTTAGAAACTCCAAAGTTAAGCGTGCTTGGCCTACAGAAATTCTAGGATGGGTGACCCACTGGGAAGTTTTCCAGGGAGCGCGTGAGTGAGGACAAAACGTACTGAAAAGACATGTTGTGGTTTGTGAGTCAAGTCCATCAGATCTAATAGCGTACCGACTCCGGGATTCCAGGGCGGGGCGTTACAATATGTGTTAAAGGGTATGTTCAAGAAGTTTTGATTTTCTTGGATAAATTGATGTGGCTGATGCAAATAAAACACACGCAGACTTAGTTGATGATAAATTGTCAAGTATATTTTCCAATTAAGAATTGTCAAGATGTTACATAAACCAGTGTAAAACACAGATCATAAGGCAGTATAAACATGTGCAGCCTGTTACCTATATATTTAGTGTTTATGCAGGTCGATTTTGCAAGCAAGCCATTTAATCATCTGTAACTTGTTAACTCATACACTTAATTTATACATAGTAGCATGTTTGCCATAGGGATTTGACTAATTGGGCACATTGAGGGGCGCAATACATGTATCGCCAAATAATTCTTCTAGACTCAAATTGTCATGTTTCTTACTGCATACTTCATAATTAGCTGTTATAACTGACTATTTACATAAGTTGTTCATATTATGAACTAGTCAGATTAATAATTATTACTTGTTGAATAAGATATAATCTATTGAACTTGGCCCAAGTTTTTGGAAACTAGCACTTGCATAATTTCAGATTGTTCTACTTAATAATATAAAAATAATAATCTTGTAATAGATGTTTGAAAAATGGAAAACTAGATTATGAAACAAAAACAATTATATTTTGCTCAATATGTATGTACAGTTTTCAAATTGAGGTTTCTTTGTTGTAGAGGATCTTATTGTTTATTTCCTTGCAAAGCCAGGTTTTTTAATTCGTTGTTTTCAACAGATGCATAACAAAAAGTGAACTCCTTGAGATTATATAAATGATTCTTGTTATTAGGCACTAAAGTCAAAAATCATTTCATTCTTATTAGTTCACCCTGGGATACTTAATTGCTTCTTTATACAATCAAGTGATGCTACTATCTGCAATATTAGACATTAAAATAACTTACTTGTGCTTGTGCTTGTGCTTATTGTCTGGATTTGAAAAGAAAATTTGTACTTGGTTATTTTACATTCTACAAAATTAAAAGTAATTTAACATTTATTTTAAGTGAGTTAGAGGTATTGCATGTAAACTTTTCCCTTACCCTTGCTTTGACTATTAGCGTATAAGATTGTCATTGGTAAGACGAAGAGCTATGTCTTGTTGGGAATGAGAACGACATTTGGAATATTCATGCATTCCCTCTTTCTGTGATGTAATGGTTACAATTAATTACAATGTGCATAATTATATTAGGAACTCTATCTATTCTTCTCTTATTTATATTGACACCTATATCTTCCATTGTTCAGCATAAAATGCCATGCTTGTTTAATGTTTCTAATCCTTGGATGGTGATATTGGAACATAAACTGCACATCCGAAAACATTTATATGATGTATTTCATGTTTGACTTTTTCATACTTCATGATTTTGGTGATTATGTGTGATCTTATTAAAATATGAATATTTCTAAGTTCTCATGCACCAATCTTTCATCCCCGTGATTAGTGCACTGTGATATATGTCTTTGGCCTCAAAGGTTCATTTTTACTGGACACCCTTGTGATTTTTGTACGATTATATCTCTTGATTCTTTAAGTATCTTTGTCCAGAAGGCAAATACTTTAAATTTTCTCTCTATCAATTAAGACGTGAAAAATTAACGCCTCACTGAAAAAGTATTCACTTTTCTGGGCAATCCCTGAAGGATCGCTTTGATCTATAGAAGCTAATAATCCTCCCTCAAGCGCAATTGAAAAACTAAATCTGGAATTTTTTTTTTCAAATACATGACTAAATATGATTCAGCTCTATACCACATTATTTAACAGCTGAAACTCTGTAATCAGAACATTACAGACAGTGACAAAATTGATCGAAAAGTTCTTTTCCCCATTCCACGCAAATAATATTGTACTCCAGCAGCAGTACATGACCAAGAATTGCACTTAGCGTTCTGAATTGATATCTACATTAGTAGTCGCAGAAAAACATAACCAATTGATGATTAGAAATCACAATGTTAGACTAGTGGGCTTACAAGTTGTGTTTGGAGCACATGCTATAATTCAGAAAATTACTTATACGCGTGGACAAGGGGGAGGCTATGAACATAGTAGGAGATCTTATCCTGTAGCCATTTTTGGATTTTAAACCCTCGACTGAATACAATTCAACAAGCAACCTTGTACTCTTACAATAGTATAACTAAAAGCTTTATGAACTAATCCTTGCATTAGTAGTTGTTAAAAACACAACCAGCTGTTGTGAGAAACCATAATGCAAGTTTAATTGGTTCAATTCAATTAATATTCATAAGCTCGGACGAGGGGGAGGTAGTAGATCTTATTGAGATGGTCAAGATAAACTATTTGGTTTTTCTATATTTCGATTATATGCATTTGTCAAACAATTTTAATTTATCTTGATTTTGCTTTAAACTCTTATGAACCTATGTGGTTTTTATTCATATGTGTATATTTTAGAATTTGTCTGACCTAAAATACAACATGTTGCGACAAGTTTGAGATTTAGGGACCCAAATTCTTTTAAATTCTGGCATGAGCGATTGGGTCATCTTGGGCAAAATATGATTTGTCGAATTTCCTTAAATTAAATGGGGCATTCAAACCAAATCCGACCAACTGCATATCATAATTTCCACCCTTTATCTAATACGTGGTGAAGAAGCGAAACATTTCCCATCTGCGTATTATTTATTTACAGTCTATGTTTCTATATCACCACCATAACATACCTCTATGGGATCTCGGTGAAGGTACATACATTATTTATAAAACTCCGTCAATAATTTAGTACCTATGGCCCATGTTAGGGGGATCAATTTACAATTTAGTACGCTGACTGCATTTTTATTTAAGATCAATTCTCAACATTAGGGGGAGATTAGTGCCCAAAATACAAAATAATGTCAAGAAATTCCATTAGTGAAAAAGATCTTCAATATTTATATCCACGTACTAGTCAAACTGAACCAGAAGTTTAAATGATAATCTGCTAAGAAAAGAGTGACTAAGCCCCATATTCATGTTGAATATATCATTGATGATTTGGTATGCCAGAAGCATATAAAACATGTTAGTGTAAAAGATAAAAGTCCGCGGTAAACTAAATTATATATATAGAAAGACAGTCACTCCCATAACCTCCAGAAGAGGTTCATCCTGAAGATGGAATCTCCAGTAAATTGCACGTGCAGTTGATAATCATAATATTTGAGATGCGGAACGGCCAAATCCAATTGTTAAGGGAAATGACAAGGATTTAGTTGACATAAAATAAGAATTGTAGTGGCCACGAATTTGTGAAAAAGGAGAAATATATAATAGAAATATAAAAGTTATCGACAACATAGTTGCCTCTACAGATGCTCTTACTATCTCCGAAAATAATCTGGATCCAGAACCTAAGTCGGTAATAGAGTGCTTGAAGCACTCGGACTAGGTGAGATGGAAAGTGGCAATTGAGGCAGAGCTGAACTCGCTAAAGTGTTTTGAACCTGTAATCCATATATCCCTGTAGGATATATATGGGTCTTCGTAAGAAAAATAAATGAAATTGTAAGGTGGTGAGATATAAAGCGAGATTCATAGCTAAATGGGTTCATGCAGAGACCCGACATCGATTTAGATGTAAAATATTCTCCTATTAGTGATTGTATTACATTCCACAAGTTAATACATATGGCAGAAACTATGAATTTATATATGCAGTATTGTACGTCATGACCACATTTTTATATGAGTCATTAGACACTAATATTTTTATATGAAAGTCCTTGATGGACTTAAAATTCCTGAATTAAGAGAAAATAATAATCGCAACATGTATAGCATTAAATTATAAAGGTCGTTATACGACTTGAAACAGTCGGGTAGAACGTGGTACAACCGACTGAGTAAGCTCCTCCTGAAGAGGAGATATGCAAATAATGATGTATGCCCTTGTGTGTTTATAAAGAAATTCGAAAATGGCTTCTGTATTATATCAGTCTATATTAATAATATAAATGTTATTGGAACGCACAAGGAGCTTACAGAAGCTAGGTCATGCCTAAAGACGGAGTTTGAAATGAAAGACTTGGGAAAAACCAAGTTTTGTCTCGGCCTACAGATCGAGCATTTTCCTAGAAGGAATTTTTCTACACCAGTCAACCTATGTGAAAAAGGTTTTGGAAAGATTTTATATGGATAAATCTCATCCACTTAGCACACCAATGGTCATCCGATCCCTCGAAGTGGATAAAGACCCATTTAGACCTAAAGAAGATAATGAAGAAATGTTAGGGCCAAAAGTTCCCTATCTGAGCACCATTGGAACACTTCTTTATCTCGCAAATTGCACCAGGCCTGATATTGCATTTACGGTGAACTTGCTAGCAAGGTATAGTGCTTATCCTATAAGGAGGCAATGAAATGGCGTTAAACATTTCCTTCACTATCTTCAAGGTACAAAAGATCTTGGACTATTCTATAAAAGAAACCAAGATATGACATTGGTGGGCTATTAGGACGCTGGCTACATGTCTGATACCCATAATGCCAGATCCCAGACTGGTTATGTTTTTCTCTGTGGTGGTACTGTCGTTTCTTAGAGGTCTGTTAAGCAGATCATGGTGACTACTTCTTCTAACCACTCAGAGATTATCGCTTTATATGAGACCTGACGAGAATGTGTATAATTAAGATCGTTGATACAACATATTTGTGGCTCGTGTGGTCTAGCGAAAGATGATATTCCCCCCATTGTCCTTTATGAGGACAATATAGCTTGTGTTGCACAAATAAGCAGTGGATATGTAAAAGGAACCATGACAAAACATATTACTCCAAAATTCTTTCATCCACATGAGCTCCGAAAGAATGGTGAAATCACCATCAAAAAAGTTCGCTCAAGTGACAATCTTGCAGATTTGTTCACTAAATCTTTGCCTACATCAACTTATGAGAAATATGTTCACAATATGCATAGACTTGAAAGATTATCTTCTTCAAGGGGAGCAAATTCTTAAAGAACAATCCTGAAGATTGGGCCCTGAAGGTCTATTATCATAATTTGTCCCTTTTTGCTAAGTTTTGTCCCACTGGGTTTTTCTTAGCATAGACTCAGAAGATTGTCATCATCAGGGGGAGCGAATTTTCAACGCAATCCCGAAGATTGTGCCTTGAAGGACTATAGTTGTATTTTTTTTCCTTTTGCTAAGTTTTGTCCCACAGAGTTTTCTTAGCTAAAGGTTTTTAATGAGGCAACTAATGCAACACAAGTTTGGATCCCGAAGATCTATAGTTGTACTCTTTTTCCCTTTTCTAAGTTTTGTCCAATAGGGTTTTCTTAATTAAAGGTTTTTAATGAGGCAACTAATGCAACAAGAATCTACTAATGTCGTATACTCTTTTCATCGACTAGTTTTTGTCCCATTGGGTTTTTCTAGCGAGGTTTTTAACGAGACATTGATATCTCGTAGTAATGTCCAAGGGGGAGTGTTGAAATCTAAGAGACATTTTGTGAAAATCTAAAAGACAAAATGTATGTAGACATTAATTTGTATGTGGACTATTAACTTCATATCCTTTTGTCTTCCATCATGTATCTATAAATTGTACGATATATGGAAATGGAATAGTGGAATAAAATATTATAATTTCTCTTCATCTCTTGTCTCTTGTCTCTTGTTTTAATTTCTTTAGTATATTACAACACAAACAACCCTGTAAGACTAGAAATAGAAATGGCCTTGTGATAAATCTAATATTCCAAATAGGCTATATAAAAATCAGGAAATTATAAACAACTCCTTAAAATTAAAAACTATAGATAAATCTCTAAAAGTTCAAAAATTACAAATAACACCATAAAATTCAAAAAATTATAAACTACGCCTTTTAAAATCCATATATTATAAACAATTCCTAGAAAATCCAAAATAGAAAGTCCTATGAAAATTTCAAAAATTAGCCTCCCTAAAATTATATAAAAAACCCCTTGAAATTTTTACAACTAGCCGATTGAAAGTTTTATAAATTACAAATATCCCTTTAAAATTTTATAAACAGCACTTTAAAAATTTTACAAGTAGATTCATCCAAGTTACAAAAGTAAAAAATATCCTACTGAAAAATTTAAAAGAAAATAGCTCCCTAAAACTTTATAAATAACTCCTTAAAAGTTTCAAAAATTACAAATGTCCCATGAAATTTTTTGAAATTTACTAATAGCCCTTTAAAAGTTGCAAATAACCCATTAATATTTAAAAATTATAAATAAGCCCTAAAATTTTGAAAATTATAAATAGCACTATAAAATCTATAAAATTATAAAGTGCCCCTTTGAAATCCATAATTTATAAATAATCCCTAAAAAAAATCTGAAAAGTATAAGTCGTCCACTTAAAAGTTCCAAAATTACAAATAGTGCCTTGAAGTTTTACAACAAAAACACTAGGAGATTTAACAACTAGCCCCTTAAAAGTTTCAAAAATTACATCTATCTTCCAAAAACTTTTATAGACAATCATTGAAAATTTTACAACTAGCCCCGTGAAATTAGCTAAGGTAGCAAACGTCATTCTAAAATTTTTAAACTATTACACATAACTCCTAAAAAGTGTTGCATAGAATCCCTTAAAAGTTTCCAAAGTTACAAACACCCCCTAAGAATTTATGAAAAGCTCTCTAAAGGTATTGTAAATTACAAATAGCCCTATGACATTTTTACAAAATAGCCCTCTCCACCCCCCCCCACCCCCCAAAAAAAAAAAACTTTACAACCATTCTTTTGAAAGTTTCAGAATTTACAAACAACCCTCAAAACTTTATAAGCAACAACCTTAAAAATTCTAAAATTGGAAATTGGTGGACACGTGTGGTCCACTGGCAAACAAGTTGGTCCCCAGGCGGGCTCTTGCCTCTTGGTAAGAGTTTAAAACTTGGAAGCGGCCCTTGTTGGGAGAGGTAGCCACCAGCCCCAAGCAGGTTAACTAAAAATAAAAAGAAAGAAATTGATGAAATTCCTAAAGGCACAAAAATTTGACATGTGTTATATTATAAGAATAAAAAGAGCTAACATATTTCATATCATAAGTATCTATGTACGTCATCCCTCCTTTATTATAAATTGGTGGTACTCCTAAATCCATCCCTTGTAAAAGTACTTGTAAAAATTAACCCATAGTTGAGGGTGGTTTTCCAAAATTAGCCCTTATAGAAGTATCCACATGTGTCATCCCTCATTTATATATTATGATGAATTGGTGGTACTCCTAAAGCCATAAAATAACGACACATAAGCACACAAAATAATCCCACGTATCATATGTTATTTTAATATTCAATTAGAATTATTATATGAGGGGTTTGTTTTCTATCCATAATAAGAATTCTCATAAAATTAAATCTATTGTAACGCCCCTATTTTCACACTTGACTACAGTCCAAGGTGAACCCAGAGATGTCAAATCTACCATGCACCTCCACTGTATAATAACATGTTTCACCAATCACAGTAATATCCTCTAGTGGAAACAAATATAAGTGAAGGTACAAAACAGGCAAATAAGGGAAATAGATACTATAGACATGATGCGGAATGATATATCTCATAAATGAAATCATGTCTCAACTAGAATAAACTAAAATACATCTGATGTACATTTGGAGTCTGAAATAACATGAATCAACTAGAAGTCATACTAAGGAAAACTGCCTTAACAATATGAGTACAACTCATATGACTGAATAGAAACATCAACTACAGTGGAGTCTCTACAAGTAACAATACGCGACGGTGACTATGAAAGAAGCCCGTCTACCTGCTACTCTCCGGTGCTCTGAGCCACCTGAAAGTTAAAAAAAATAAAAGGAGAAAAATAACAACAACAAGAGCGTCAGAGCGCTAGCAAGATTACCTCCATCCGCCCCCGGAGAGGGCTACTAGATGAAGTGGATGCTCTATCTAATAAGCATAATCTATCTAGATCATTTTCTCCGCATCCAATGGTAATAATACTTAGAAATCTACAACGCGAGACGTAGTACGTCGAGCGAAATAATCCAAACAAAGAAGCCCTTATGTGTATACCATATGTCTCAAATGGTAGATAGCTAAATATTAACACCGAATTAAAGATAAACAATCTAAATATAATCAATAATTAGAAAACCACAACACGAGACTGGTACGTCGAGCGAAATAATCCAAACAAGGAAACCCTTATGTATATACCATATGTCTCAAATTGTGATTTAACTAAATATTAATCCCGAACTAAGCAATCAAAATATAACTGGAAAGTAAAGCATCAAAATAGACATCAGCATATATATCAAGGCATCTCAATCGTCATAAATCTCAACAATGAGTCGAGTTCACTTTTGGCATCCGCCAAAATACTCAAGCTATCAACAATCGTCAAAATGCAACTCCTTGCATGTTTCTGATTCATCGCATTATCATGTGAAATGGACTACCCTGTAAGTAGTCTAAACAATGCACATCTGGCATATTGACGTACTACTCCATGTAGTACTGAGCGGTGCCCTTTAACGATATCCGTCTCATGTATAAACTGTATATGTTTGGCATATCGACGAACTACTCCATGTAGTACTGAGTGGTGCTCATTAACGATATCCATCTCGTGTGTAAACTACAAATGTCTGGCATATCGACGAACTATTACATATAGTACTGAGCGGTGCTCATTAACGATATCCATCTCGTGCGTAAACTGCAAATGTCTGGCATATCGACGAACTATCACATATAGTACTGATCGGTGCTCATTAACGATATCCATCTCGTGTGTAAACTGCAAATGTCTGGCATATCGACGAACTATCACATATAGTACTAAGCGGTGCTCATTAACGATATCCATTTCGTGAATAAACTAACTTACTAACTTATCATAATAGACATATTAACCCATTTGCATAACCATGTGGAAACCAAGGGTAATACCCCAAATGAAATAAATGATCATCATTCAAAAATAATCCAAAAATAATAATTCGGCTGCACCAATCTGGCTGCCTACGTACCCTCTCTCTCAAGGGATCAAGCCATTCTTAGTTCATCATCATAAGCACACATGTCATTCACACCAAACATTTGTTCAAAGCCAATATAGTTCAAATTAACCCCACGCGAATTGGATTAACCACCAAAAGTCATCATCGATACCCATACAAATATATGCAACTAAAATTTACCGTCTATCACAACAAAACTAACTCAAATGTCAATAGACCAAAACACGTCATAATCCCCTTGGGATACACACATGCGTATTACAATATACTCATGACTATAAGTGTAATATCGAACGGCTCAAACTCCGCAAATGCATATCAAAATGGCGCAAACCAACCCAACAACAAAACAGGGAAAACAGTCTACACTACTGTTAGTAAATCAAACATATCTTTTTCTAGGAAAACTATTTTTAAGAATAGTTTTCTATTTTAGAAACTAGATTCATACATCATTCAACAAATGGAACTAGTTTGGTTCAGTTTGGAATTCATTTGTTACCTCAAATAATTAGATAAACATTATATATATACAGCAGATTTTCTGCAGGACATGTTGTTAATAAAATGAGCATATCTTTCTCTGTATAAAATCTTTTTAAGATTGGCTTCCTGTTTTATAAACTAGATTCACACATATTTCTAATGGAACTAGTTTTATTCAATTTGGAGTTAAATTACTATGCTCAGTTTTCATTTGAAGTTTGTACTCGTGCAGCACTTATTTTCTGCAGGACATGTCATTAATAAAAAGAGTCTATCATTCTCTATACGAACTCTTTTTAAGATTTGTTTTCTGTTTTAGAAACTAGATTCACACATATTTCAAATGAAACTAGTTTGATTCAATTTGGAGTTAAATTACTATCTCAAACATCCAGTTAAACATGACACACATGAAGCAGATTTTCTGCTGTTGTGCTAAATGCATATGTGTTTATATATATATGCACTCATATCTATACTCATTGATTTTGATCTTAAATCACATGCTAACACATTCAATCATCAAACTTGATAATTATACAACAGATATCACAAAGTGATAAATATATAACAGCATATGTATATATATATTTCCACTTCAAATAATAAATACACTCTTAGGATTAATTTGAATTGATTATCATAATTAATCCTTTTTCTTGAATTACACGTAACTATCAAATTGATTCATTTCACATGGCAAGATTTATCCAAATCACAAAGATATCATCTCATATAAACGAACTTACATTTTTTAGGAAAAGAAATACAGAATCTAGGATATTAAAAATCATGAATAATTCAATTAATCATTTCTTCTAAGAATTTAACACGAACTAAACATGATTAATGAATTATCACCAAAAAATAATTTTTTTCCCAATTAATCATGATCATGAAACAGTTTTCAATAGTAAATAAATAATACTTTCAGTTCTAGTATTTGCTAAAAATTTATCATCAACAGTCTAATTTATTTTTAACATGACAGTTCAAACTCATGCATAAGAAATATCAATTTCAACCTTCTTAAATCTTGAACTAATTTATAGGGAAGGTTTGGGTGAAGATAATCTTGCCTTAGGGTGTTGCTGAAAATCCAAACGAATGTTTGTGTGAGATCCTCATTCGCTGAAATGCCAATTCCCTGCTTCCTCTCCACAAACGCCACAAGAAACAATTTCATGTTCTTCTTCCACAACACTTCATAGGAACGTATCAGAGGCTTTCGAAAAATTTGGGAGGAGGGAGAGACTGGATTGTGA
>BQKN01000273.1:308046-385910 GCA_022839385.1 Asparagus kiusianus
TTAGTTCTAGGCTCTTGGGAACGGAGAAAAGCTCCTCCTACCTCCGACGGAGCCCACCGAAACACCCCGATGACCCGGCAACCTCCTCCCACCTCCGGTAAGCTCGGACAGCGACGAAAATCTCCGAATAGTGAAGAACAAACCCGAACAGCGAGAAATTGCACTGCAGAAAATTATAGTTTTGTGCCGACTTCGCACGCTCTTTCTGATCACCTCCAATCTCCGTTTCCGCCGATTTCTTCTTTGGTGAGTAGCCCTACATGTTGCCTGTCACCTCCAATTTGTATCTTGCTCTAACTCATTCTCTATCTCTCTCGGTATCATCCGAAACATCGCTCGACGGCAGCAGCGCGCAGAAAACAGCAACGCCGTATCGACTTCGCGCGTGTTTTACGGCCACCTCCGGTCTCCGTTTTCACTACCGTCTACGCCGGTGTGTAGCCCTTTATATTGTCTATCATACGGTATTTTCCTTTCATTTGGGCTCATTTTCTACCTCTCGTTATATTGCTTCGAATATCGCTCGGCGGTACCGTGGCAATTTCATTCATAGAGATACATTAATACATATTTTCGTTCTTTCTTAATTACGGCATTTATCTTCATTCCCCTTCTACTCTACTTCTCCTTACCTTTCTTTTTTTTCCTTTTTTTCTTTTCTTCTTCTAGCTAATAGATTAATGCTCTGTGCGTCTCGGCCAGGACGACGAGCTTGAGAAAGCTCTTAGTTTTAGAGAGAGGTGAGAGAGTGAGAGAGAGAGAGATAGAGAGGAGATGAGAGAGAGAGGGGAGATGAGAGAGAGATGATATGATTGATGGGTCAGAGAGATTGAGGAGAGAGGATAAGGATAGTTTGGGAAATTTAGCTTAGCTGGCATGTGATAATTAATAAAAATGGGCTGCAGTACAAAGTGTCACACTTCAAAGGGCTGATCCACATGGGAAAAACTATGAGGGACCTTGTCACATGAAGTTTCTACTTTTGAGGCCTGGACACATTTTTCACTTAATTTTTTTTAAAGATAAGTTTTACTAAACCTCTAATAAGTTTAGCCATTTAGCATTAAGCTCGCAAATTCTTTAAAATCTCTGACGAGCTTTAGAATTTCATAAAGATATCAACATGTTTTAATTTTTTGCACTTAACCCCATACACACGTTACCCATAATTATACACTAACATACATTATTCCTCAAGGACGATACGTACCTCTCTAACCATTCCTATTTGTAAACTAACCCACAAAATTATAAACAACTCTTCAAAATAAAAATTTATAAATAGACCTCTTAAAAATATAAAACTACAAATAACCCCATAAAAATCTTAAAATTACAAAAACTACTTTGAATTTTAAAAATTCTAGAGAACTCTCTGAAAAATCTTAAAATTACTAACCACCCCCTTTATATTCAAAAAATTATAGACACCTACTAAAAATTCCAATAAAAAAAGAAAAACAAATGGTTCCTTTAAAAATACAAAAACTATAGTAAATCCATTGAAAATCTAAAATCCTAAAAGAACCTATGAAAAATCTTAAAAGCGAAAAAAACCTTAGAATGAGAAAATTTTATAAATAACTACCATGGAACTTTGAATATTACAAAAACCAATAATTCCAAACAATCATTTTAAAATCCAAAAATTAGAGTCAACGTCCTAAAAAATTTATAAAATTAAAGAATACTATAAAAATAATAGACAATCATTGTTAGGGATTTTTGACCAAAAGTTATTGGGGTTAAGTGAAAAAACTAAAAAGTTATTAGGTGTTATCTTCCAAAATCTATTGGGGGTATTTTGGTCATTTAACCACACATAATAATAATAACAGTGTTAATTTAGAAACTTTCTACCAAAATTATTTGAGGGGTTTTAGTGAGAGTTTCAAAGCTATTGGGGATTTATTGCCAATTGCCCAAACTTAGTGTTGGTTTAGTGAAATTTAATATTTTTCTTTTTATAGAGATGATAGATATTAGTGATTACACATGAAGACCTTATATTTATTGAAGAATGGATTAGTGGTTACTATTGTCACAACATACCTTTACTATAAAATTAAGATGAGAATTAAAATTCTAAATGCACAAGAGAATAAGTGAGATATCATAAATAATAAAAATCTAGATTTGCTATTCTATTAGTGGAAAAATAAATTAAACTACATAAAAGGATAGAGTTGGAAAAAATCTAAATTCCCCTTTATATGTATAAAGGAATTTGTGATTTATTATTAGTTTTACATCTCAACAAAAAAAAAGTCAAGTTTCCCTTACTAATTTGAATTTGAAAATTTAAAATAAAAACAATCCACACACTTATTAAGTGTAGTAATATTTTCCTTATAATACAAAAAAGAGGGATATTATAAACAAGGAATTGATGCTTAGACCATCTAATTTGAATTTAAAATTTTAATACAAAAATTATTTACACCCTTATTTTGTATTTTCCTTAAGGGTTATTTGCTTCGCATTGTAAAAGGATAAAATTGGTTCCTATGCTTAACACATCACTTTTGAAATCTCAAGCTATAACAGGTTTACATTTTGTATGTTTAATTGCTTTAATAATTTATGTAAAAGAGGTCTAGAATGGCTCCGTTGCGTCAATTTTTTCATGAAACTCATTTTAGCCCAAAAAGCTCTGAAATGGGTTTCAAGTCATAAATAAGTCTTAAGTTTTTCGGTAAACCAACCAATCAAACCCTTATAAGAACCTCATTTTAGCCCAAAAAGCTCTGAAATGGGTTTCAAGTAACAAATAGGTCTCAAGTTTACACCAACCAATCAAACCCTTATAAGAACACCCCCACCCCCCCACCCCCCTACCCCCCCACCACCACCACCCCAAGACGGATATATATATTTTTGAAGGAGCTTTAGTTAAGGGTGTCCAAAAAGCTAGCTCGATTTTTTCCCGGCCTAGGCCTGGAAAAAAGCCCGGAAAACTAGGCCTAAGTCTAGGTTGGTTCGCGGTGCCCCACGCAGCCTGGGCCTGGCCCGAGATACGGGGTTTAGGTGCATATATAATTACTTATTTTAAAAATGTAGTTAAAAGTTGATTATTTTGAAGATTGAACCATGACCTTCTCTGTGTGAGATTTAAAGCCTACCAAATATCCAAACTGATTTTGTGTTATATTTGATGTAGTTTTTGTTATATATTCACATGGTATATCATATAAGTATATAAAAAATACATATATAACTATGTGATACGTATATGTAAATAAATATATTTATATATGTTTATATATTTATAAGTGTACACTTTAAGTATATACATGTATACACCATAAGTATATATAAATATAAATATATAAACTTAATACTTATACTATATAGTTATAAGTATATTTACTTATATGTTATAAAATTTCTTAGTCATTTTTATAAAAACTTACGACAATTTAAAAATTTTAATCCAAAAAATTACATAAATCTAATTTATATTAGTTTTTTTAAAAACACAATTTTTAACCCGAAAGATTTAAAAAATAACTAAACATAAATCGGCTCTACCCGATACCTGACCCTGGGCCCGGTCTTGCAACTCCGTGCTCGGGTCCGGCTAGGGCTTCGAACTCGGGAGTTTTGGGCCTTTGGACACCTCTAGCATAAGTCTAAAGTAATTTTTTTGGGTACAATTCAATTTTCAAAGAAATCACATCAACTCGTGTCGGGCAAGTTGAGCACGAGTATAACAGTTATACATATGAAAAAGGGAAAAATGTGTCCAGGCCCTAAAAGTGGGAACTTTGTGTGACTAGCCCCCTTGTACTTTGCCCCATGTGTATAAGCCCCAAATACACATAGTATTTGCGACGAGGCCCCAAAGTGTCTTTTTTTAGAAAAAGCCTAGTGGAAGTTACGATCTTGCCCCTCTGATGGGACTGAGCTCGATTAATGCGCCCCATTCCTTTTCAAGTACTCTCCCTCTCTTTCTCTCTCTTCCACCTAGGAGCCTCAAAAACTCTTCATCTTTCTAATTTCTATACACAATAGTTCTAGGGTTTTTGCTGGGAAAATATAGTCCAGGGAAGGATCCAGTAACGACTGCGAGGTCGTTAATCGAGCCAAGTCAAAGGGCAAAAACGGTTCATCTGCGGTTGGCAGCACGGAGGAAGCTACAGAAACCCTAATCGAAATACAAAAGTAGGCAATACAATGGCGAGCCCAGAAAAGGAGAACGGCAATGGTTGGTCGTACCAACAAACCCCCCTCAAAAAAATAGTAAGTGTTATGTTATTCAGTATTTGGGAACTCGACCTAATTTTACCTAATTACAGTTCATCTTAAACAGGCATGGACACATTTTCCCCCTTAAACAATGCTAGGTTTTACCACAGTATTGTTAGTTCTAGTCTGAGTCCACATGAGTTCTAGTTTGAGTCCAATGTTAGTTCTAGTTTGAGTCCAATGTTAGTTCTAATTTGAGTCCAATGTTAGTTCTATAACACTATGCGTTAGCTCTATTTTGTTCCCGTTAGTGTTAGGTCTAATATGAGTTCATAGGTCTTATTGAACTTACAAATTCGAAATATTTTTGCAGGGTAAAAAGTTGATCTAACAGGTGCAGCAGAAACACTAAGGTTAACTGCCAATATCAGGGCCTATTGGGAATTCATGAAGCGCATTGCCCCGAAGATTCGTTAGTGGCATAGGGATGCATACGGCTGTTCTATATTTTAGCACTATATTTTATTTGGGGCTCATGCGCCTGATCGGCCCACACTTGAGCTGCTGCTAAGCTTTTTTGACAGAGATAATAACACATTTTCTATACCTGTTTTGTAGCATGTTAGTTCTAGTTATGGCGTGTTAGTTCTAATTTATTGCATGTTAGTACTAACTAATGGCATGTTAATTCTAATTTGTACATTGTTAGTTATATTTTTTGACTTCTTACTCCTAGCGTGAGTTATAGCCGATGGCGTGTTAGTTCTAATCTATTTAATTCGTTATTTCTAATGAGAGCGCCTCGATAAATTGCAATGTTAGTTGTATTCTTTGGCTTCTTACTCCTAGCGTTAGTTCTAATATGGTTAACGTTAGTTCTATTTTGTAGCATGTCAGTTCTAGTTTATGTCGTGTTAGTTCTAATCTATACCATGTTAGTTCTATTTTGTAGCGTGTTAGTTCTAATTGATACGTTGTTAGTTCTAATAGATACAGTGTTAGTTTTAATGTATATCATGTTAGTTCTGCCGCAGTTCATGTCAGTTCTAGTTTATGTCGTGTTAGTTCTAATCTGCAAGATGTTAGTTCTATTTTGTAGCATGGTAGTTCTAATTAATACGGTGTTAGTTCTAGCCCCTCCAACGTCAGTTCTCAGCGATAGCGTGTTAGTTCTAAACTTTTTAAAGCATTAGTTCTATTCTTTGGCTTGTTACTCCTAGCCCCTCCATTGCGAGTTCTCAGCGATGGCATAATAGTTCTAAACTTTTTAAGAGTTAGTTATAGTGAGAGCGACTCGAATAGCTGCGAAGTTAGTTCTATTCTTTGGCTTGTTACTCCTAGCCATTCTAGCGTTAGTTCTCAGCAATGACGTGTTAGTTCTAAACTTTTTAAAGCGGTTTTGTTCTGTTTTGTAGCATGTTAGTTCTAATTTGCACCATGTTAGTTCTGTTTTGTAGCATGTCAGTTCTAGTTTATGGCGTGTTAGTTCTAATTTATTGCATGTTAGTACTAACTGATGGCATGTTAATTCTAATTTGTACATTGTTAGTTATATTTTTTTGGCTTCTTACTCCTAGCGTGAGTTATAGCTGATGGCGTGTTAGTTTTAATCTATTTAATTCGTTATTTCTAATGAGAGCCCCTCGATAAATTGCTATGTTAGTTGTATTCTTTGGCGTGTTAGTTCTAGTACCTCCAGCGTTAGTTCTCGACGATGGCGTGTTAGTTCTAAACTTTTTAAATCGTTAGTTCTAGTGAGAGCGCCTCGAATAGCTGCGCCCAAGTTAGTTCTAATATGGTTAACGTTAGTTCTATTTTGTAGCATGTCAGTTCTAGTTTATGTCGTGTTAGTTCTAATCTATACCATGTTAGTTCTATTTTTGTAGCGTGTTAGTTCTAATTGATACGGTGTTAGTTCTAATAGATACGGTGTTAGTTCTAATGTATACCATGTTAGTTCTGTCGCAGTTCATGTTAGTTCTAGTTTATGTCGTGTTAGTTCTAATCTGCAAGATGTTAGTTCTATTTTGTAGCATGGTAGTTCTAGTTTATGGCTTCTTAGTTCTGATTTATTACATGATCGTACTAACTGATGGCATGTTAGTTCTATTCTTTGGCTTATTACTCCTAGCCCCTCCAGCGTGAGTTATAGACGATGGTGTGTTATTTCTAATCTATTTAAATCGATTAGTTCTAGTGAGAGCGCCTCGAATAACTAAGATGTTAGTTCTATTCTTTTACGTGTTAGTCCTAATATGATAGTTGTTTTGTTACTTACAACTTTTCATCTAGTGTAAGCTGGTGTTAGTTCTCATTTAACAAGAGAAAACATTCAATCGGCAAAAAACGAAATATTTTGTGCAAACCGGGACGAAAACACTTCAACATATCAAACACTTAGTCAGCGATAGATTCATTACATGTTTTACAGTTATGACCTTCTATATGACATCAAGAATATTTTACTGGCCGTATGTAAATAGTTATGTTGTTGATACGCCTGGTTTTATTTCTCCCTTTCCTTTTTGTTGTAAGTGAAAGTAGGATCTGTATCTCATCCCTTGGCACGATGCGCTTCTCATAGTCGGGGATAGTGTAGAGGATTGGCTCGTAGCTTTTTTAAAGGCTTCAACCGTCATAAACCAGTCACAGAACTAGTAGACATCCCTTTTCATAAACATAATGGTTGCGCATGCATGTTTGCAAGGGACACGTGTTACATCCCACCCACGTCAAGTGCATGTTTTATTGTCTAGATCCACTTGACAAGATCTATGGGATTGTACCTCAAATAATCCTGTGTATGGAACTAGAGTAGAACTAGCAATAAATCTAGTAGAACTAACAAAATAGTGATTAGAACTAACAAAGAAACCATTAGAACTAACGTATGGAGCATAACAAAGAACTACTTAACGATAAATCGATTAGAACCAAGATTACAACTAACATACGACCGAATTAGAACTGAACTCCAGTTAAACCTAGCATAGACCTAACAAGAATACGATTAGAACTAAAGTTAATTAATTATACAGTTAACCTGCATGTCTTGTCTGACTTGCTCGTTTTCTTGTTTATTTGAAGAATCATCTGCTTCTTTAAAAGCTTGCATGTGAACCTCTTTTAGTCCAAGATTGTGGAAATGCTCCACCATAGACGTCAGATCCCCCTCATTCTCAATAGGAAATTTTAAGCTTCCAACTGTTTTATCTTCGTATGCCAAAATTAATGACTTATATGGAAGATTTAACCTCTCTGCCACATCAAACTTGAGATCCAAGATGGTGGTTGAAGAATTAATCTTCAAGAATACTGCTTTATACCGCGAAGAGACAATACAGATGATGTCCTTTTCAGTCATTTTGAAGGGAATGTAAGAGTAATGGAGAGAGTAATAGAAAGAATTTTGGTCTGAGGAGGAGTAATGGAGAACTAAATAGTTATTGCTCATGATGGAGTAAAAAAAGGGGGAAATTTCCCTCCATTTTTTCCATCATACGCATTAATAAGAAGTGACTACTGTTGTTCGGGACTAGGCCTCGTCTGGGGAAGAAAGAGAAGGGCAATTTTGGCTTTTTTCTAAAATACATTCTGCTTTTAGTATAATGCTGACGTGGATGAGGCTTAAAACATTAAACCTCACTTTTTGGGGCTATTCCACATGGGGCAAAGTACAATGGGGCTAGTCACACAAAGTTCCCACTTTTGGGTCCTGAACACATTTTTCCCTATGAAAAACATTCAGATACAAATTTTCACATTTACATAATAGAGTTATTAGTGCGCAAATTTTAAACCGCTTATAGAATATAAAAAAGCGCTACAGAAAACAAGTGAGGGTCAATAATTGGATGATCTCTTTCTCTCTCTCTCTCTCTCTCTCTCTCTCTCTCTCTCTCTCTCTCTCTCTCTCGTATGCCAAGTGACCGGACAAGATCTAACATATACCCCCTGTTTGGATGGAGGGTAGAGAGGGGGAGGGGAAGAGAAATGCAAATTTTTTTACCTTGTTTGAGAGTTTTTGTAAGGAAGGTAGAGAGGGGGAAGGAAGGGGAACGGAGGGGAACAGAGGGGAAAATCTCGTAGTTTTCTTTCCCCCCCGATTCGGGCGGTAGAGGAGGGTAAAGGGAATGGTTGTGTGTGTAAAGACATTTTTACCCCATCTTAACAGATAAAAGGGATGAATCCAGTGAACCCTATTCCTAAGCCGCCTTCTCCAAGCTCCTAAATCCCTCCCGCGCTCTCTCTCTTCCCGCGAGCTCTCTCTCCCCACACGAGCTCTCTCTCCCGGCGGTCTCACTCCCTGCGCGGTCCCCAATCATCCGGCGCCATCCCGCGCAGTTCCCCCCTTCATTCAGCCTTGTCGACGTTGATCGTTCAGGTTTGATCTTTATGATGATTTCTCTTCAATTAGACACCATTTTGCATCTGAAATTTTCACTTATTATGTGGATTTTGTAAGATCTTAATTTTTTACTTATTATGTAGATTTTGCAAGATTTTGTAAGATCTAAAATCAATGAGAATGAGTTGTTGCTCACTGTAATTATCATATGTTTTTTCACTTATTATGTGGATTTTTGCAAGATTTTGTAAGATTTCTTGGATTGAAAATTTCTACTAGAAAAATTTGTTCTTGATGAGAGATTAGCTGACTCAGTTTGTGTTTAATAGCAACATTTTTATTTTGGAAGCTATTAGTAAAAGTTTGATGCTTCAGAATGAATTCACCTCGAGCTGTAATTACAAGGGCTGTAAGATGAGTTGTTCTGTAGTAAAGTGAAGTCTTCTACTTCTCTAAAATTTCTTCACCCAAAATTGTGCTAAGCTTTTGGGCATTCTGATACAATAAGCACACACTAGTTTAGATGTTCTCCGATTTAACATCCTATTTTATTAAAATGACGCAAGAAGATCCAAGCAAACAAGGACTGTAAGATGAGTTGTACTGTAATAAGTGAAATCTTCTAGTTCTCTAATAAAATTTCTTGATTAAAGATTTATGATAAGCTTGATAGCATTCTGATACAATAAACACGTGCTTGTTTATGAGTTCTTATATGTTTCCTATGGAGATAGTTCTGATTTATTTTAAGGAGGCTTCTATACGGAAATATAAATTCGAAGATGATCTTTATATGAGAGATTTGATCTTTATGACAGATTACTTTGCGCAGTTTCAAATAATATTGAGGAGTTTTGATTGACTGGTTTCATGTTTTCTAGCAATTCTTTTATTACTTCAGAAAGAACTCGTTGGTAACTTAGCTTTGAGACAATTCGTCAGGAAACTCATTACGTTTAATTTTTAGGAAAATTCCATATCCCTCAAGACTTTTACTAATAATCAGACTTAATGAGTTTCCTAACAAACAGATTTCCCAACAAAGTGACAAACACATAAATGACAGATTGTTAGGAAACCCATACCGATTACCATTGACATATCGGATGGAAAACTTCCACAGTCCTCAAAAGGGGAATGAATGTCGCTTCTAAATTTATCATTAATTTGTGTATAATTAAGGATTCTTAATTTTCTAACCTAATTGTGTTATTTTCATATCCACACATAGATAATGGATGAAGCATGGTTCAAATTTCAGCATGCATGCAATTCCGCAATTGGATATGTTCTTTGTGTGATTGCTTATTGGTTCATACAACAAAGAGAAAATAGAAGGAGATTAAATAGTGAACCCCAAGAACCTAGAGAAGTAACTAATATGGTGCAAAAAATATTATCACAAAGGGTTGTATGTAGGGAAATGATCCGAATGAATCCACCGGCTTTTCATCAATTATGTGAAACATTAGAGAGAGATGGCGGGCTTAAATGAACTCAAAGAGTTACTATTGAGGAACAAGTTGCAAAATTTTTATATATGCTGGGACACAACGTAACTACTCGTGAGGTTAGTAAGATATTTGGACGATCTGGAGAGAGTGTGAGTCGTCATTTTCATAATGTTTTAAGAGCTATGATAGAGTTGGAAGAGATATTTTTAGTGCAACCCAATGGAGCACAAATTCCTCCAGAGATACTCAACAATCCAAAGTTTGATCCATATTTCAAGGTGATTATAAATTTCACAAATTCTTATCTTTGCATAAGTTGTTAAAATTAGAATTTAACTAATTACTCCCTATATTGTCAGGATTGTGTTGGAGCAACAGATGGAACACATATCCGAGTAAAGGTTTCACCTACTGACGCTCCTAAATATCGTGGTAGGAAAGATCATCTGACACAAAATGTGTTGGCTGCCTGCACATTTGACTTGATATTCACTTATGTCTTACCTGGGTGGGAAGGTACTGCATCTGATTCTAGAATTTTAAAAAATGCTTTACAACGACGATTTCCACTTAAAATCCCTCAAGGTAATCATTAATCCTGAATTCTCTACCACTGACAATGAAACACTTTTTTATAAGTTATTAATCACAATGAATTTTTTTAGGAAAATATTATCTCGCTGATGGTGGATACATGTTAAGAAGTGGAATAATTCCACCCTATAGAGAGGAACGCTACCATTTGAATGAGTATTCAAGAAATCCACCAAGGACTCAACATGAGCTGTTTAACCTAAGACACGCGTCACTTCGCAATGCAATTGAAAGAGCATTTGGTGTATTAAAAAAAGATTTCCCATTATAGCGAGCTTGACTGAACTGAATTATGGTGTTAAAGTACAAAATCAAATCATCCTAGCTTGTTGTATTTTGCATAATTTTTTAAGGGGTACCGACCCAGAAGATTATTTCCCTGAAGGGGAAGAAGGTGATAATGAAAACCCATCGGTCGAAGATAATGTGGACGAGGATGAAGATGAACAAAGAGGGGAGTGTTTAAGAGATTCCATTGCAGCTTCTATGTGGTAAGATTATAATGCATGATTAATGTAATATATATCATGCTTGGAGTCTCTATTTGTCTTGAACTTGATACTTGTTGGTTTAATGTTTAATATTTGTGTTGTTTATGATGATTGTAAGACTACTGTTTTCTATTTCTATTGTACTTGATGATTAGACTTAATTATTATGATTGTAAGACTTATTTATTTTTTCGTAAAAATAGTATAATCACCATTCAGATTCCTATATAGACTTGTAAATAATTTTCTTGTATATTTACTACGATTATTGTGTAAAATTAGGAATGTCAAAAAGAAGGTATACGGATGGTGATTCTTCTAGGGGAAGAAATCACATCTCTTTGATGTGGAATTCTGCAATGGATGAGAAGTTAATTGAAGCTCTTTTGCATCAAGATGTAATTGGAAATCGAGTACAGTCTATCTTTTTACCGACGGCTTACAATCAAGTGGTGGTTGAACTCCAAGAAATGTTTCCCGGCAAGCCATTTGATAGGGATAAGGTGAAAAATCGTATTAAGTATTTGAAGACAAAATGGGCAGCTTGCTATGACTTGTTTAAGAATTCGGGCAGCGGCTTTGCTTGGAATCGGAACACTAATATGTGGAGTGCGGAACCTGAAGTGTGGGATCGACTAATTCAGGTAATAAAAATTGGTCATTCATTTTCCTATGGGTGCTTTGAATTTATTTGTTGTATCAATGATTTTGCTGGCTTACTCTTTTATAAGGAGAATTATTGTGCCTGTCAATAATAAGAAGTTGGAGGATATGGATGATTTTGTTAGCTTAAATGAGAGTTCAGGTTAGAGAGTTTGGGGATTCATTATCTTGCATGCTCTTTTGTACTTCTATGCTCAAGTAGATAAGAAACTAGATAGTTATTGTCCTTATCTTCATACCAAAAGAGCGACTGAAGCTCTCTTAGTTCCTGATTACATTTTATTAGCGTTCTCTTGGAATATGAATGGCAGACACGTATTGGGTGTAAAAGATTAACTGGGCACTTATGACAAACATGTCACTTTATCTTATTATTCTAAGTTTACCAACATCAAGCTAAAGCTTGATTAACTCCACAAGGTAACCACCAAGTTTCAAGCAATCTGCATCATTTGATGTCTTTTGACCTTTTCAATACACGCATCAGTGTAGACTTATATCTTTCCGAATTGCTTTGGTATCCATGGCTGCCAAACCAGACTTGTATTCAAGATTGAGCTTTGTTCATTTTTTTAGTTCCAGAATACTTCATTCTCCAGTTGTTTGATTAGTTATCATTCTGAGATTGTAGTTTCATATTGATTCAGTCTCACTGAGATATTTCGAGTTAACCTTCTTCTGCACACTGTGAGTTGTTGACTGTACCCTACTTGTAAACTTTGGATTCTCAGAATGTACTCTCTAATGTTCCACATAATTGATGAAAACCCGGTTATATATTGATGTTTAATTATACAATAAATATGTCTCTTTTATCTGTTAATAAATAACTCTCCTAGTTCCTTTTTGTACAATTTTGTTCTTTTGGGTAATTCGTTCTTATGCTATAACACTCTCATTACAGGCTCATCCAGAAGCTGTTGAATGGAGGACCAAGCCTATTCAAAATTACGATAAACTACTTTTGCTTTTTGCAGCTGATAGAGCAACAGGAGAGCATGCCGAAAATGCGGCTGAGATACGAGAGAGAAGGCATGCTTGTACTGATACTAACGAGGTTGATGTTGATCTTACAATTGATGGCATTGATGAAATGGTTTCTAGAGAGGAAATCATCTTGGAGAGTATTGATGGTAACCAAGAAGCAATTGACAAAGAAGACTTTCATGGGGCTACAATGGAGACTAGGTCAACAGCAAATTCACAGAAGAAGAGCAGAAAGTCAAAGGAGGATGTTGGTGCTGAAAAAATTTATAATGGCATAGAAAAAGTGGCTGAAGCAATGCTTGCAAGTGCTGAGTTATTCAACAAGGCTCGGGAAAAGTCTATAATTAAAGCGGATGATCTTTGGAATCTTTTGGTTGAGATCGGGGTCGACGACGAACACATTGATGATGCGTATATATTCTTACTTAATTCTCCTGAGAACCTAAGGGGAGTACTTGGATGTCCAAGGGAGAGGCAGAAGCAAATACTCATGAGGATGATGCAAAGGGCATCTATGCTACCCCCGCCTCATTATTAGCTTCCTACCTACTCATCTTTAATATTTTGGTTTTCCAGTTTTGATAGATGCTTTTGGGTATTTGGTGGCAATTATGGCTTCTTTTCATATTTTTGTTATTGTATGGCAATTACTAACTTGTTGCCGAATTATGGATGCTTATGACAAACTTGGAATATTAGATGACTATTGTAACTTCTTGTCACTTTTTGGTTATTGTATGGCGATTACAAACTTGTTGCCGATTTATGGATGCCTATGGCAAACTTGGAAAATTGGTTGGAGAATTATTGTTTATGTTTTGATAAGATATAGTGTGTATTGTCAATTTGAGTTGTGTGTATTGAATTGATAAAGACCTGAGCTCTCTCTACAGTTGACGGGCCAGCGGACTTCAATCGAGTTCAATCCCCGTTCTCAAATCCGTGAACAGCGAAGCTTGAGAACCTTTCATCCTCCTCAGTTTCTCTCTCTCTCTCTCAGTTATCTCTCTCTCTCAGTTAGGGTTTTCGTCGTCCTCCCTGTTTCATCGCTGTTCTCTCGGATTCGCTTGGTGCAGGTCGGGAACGATCTGCCGCCGTACGATCAGATCAGGTTCCGATCAGATTCGATCCTGTCCGTCCATTGGGCGGCTCAGTTCCCGCCGTGCATCAAGTGAATTCGAGAGTGTCCGGCGAAAGGACGATCAGGTCGCGACTGGTATTTCTTCGATTCCATCGATCCCTTCGAACTTTTTTATTTTCGTGCAAATTAGTTTCTTGGTGCTTGGAACTGGTATTTGAAACAGTCTTTTCTTGATTAATTTGGAGAATTAAGCTAATATTCACAGAGAGAACCACGATCTTCATTGTGTAATTTTTTGGGATGAAAGTTATCTTTTACCCAAATTACTTCTCTTTTTACATTGTTCGTTTGGTTTTTTGGTAAATAGTTACAGTCAAAACTTTAAGAGATTATGATGTAGGGTGTCTCTATGATGTATTTTATAGATTATTGCTGCACATGGTTCTATAAGATGTATTTCATTTAGGACAAATTTTCAAAACCATCCACTTTTGAAATTTATTTATAAAAAACGACCCATTTCAACCTTAATTTCAAAAACCGACCCAGTTGGTCGAAACTGGGTCGGTTTTTGAAATTTTTTTTTTCAAACTTCACGGGAGTTGAACTCCCGTGAAGTATTGTTATGAGAAAAAACTTCACGGGAGTTCAACTCCCGTGAAGTTTGGAATTTATTTTTCAAAAATAGACCCAGTTTCATCTAACTAGGTCTGTTTTTGAAATTAAGGTTGAAAGGGGTCTTATTTTGGGAATAAATTTCAAAACCGGATGGTTTTGAAAATTTGCCCATTTCATTTATAATTTTAAAACATACTACCAATAGCTCATTGGTGTTCTATGATGGCTGAGTACTATGTCTTGTTTATGTTATTTGCCGATGATATGATTTTATTTGATAATAACAAGTTGCTCTAGGATCCGTATGCGGAGGTTCAAAAGTGGAGAGATGAACAGAAGGGAGTTGGTGGATGTCAATGAGTTGATACAATTGTTGCTTTTTCCCCTTGATTGGAATGGATAATGACACGAAAGGATATAGTTATGCATAAATGTGATGATTTGAGCTAGTTTATATTCAGGAAAAAGATAGAAGATTGCATACAATGAATAAAGAGTTGGCTTCATAAAATAGAGCTAATCTAAATAGAGCTAATATGAGCTTTGCTAGAGGGACCCAAAATATGGGACCAATAGAGGGGACAAGTGAGGTACCCCCCTCCTATTGGATAATGAGTTGGCTATCATTAATGATGGCCAACTCATTATCCAATAGGAGGGGGGCACCTCACTTGTCCCCTCTATTGGTCTCATATTTTGGGTCCTTAAAGAATTTTTCTTATTATAAATAAGTAGGAAAGTAGGGTATAGTATTTGATATTTAGTGAGGAGGTCCAGTTTGATAGGAATAATAATTTCTATCTGAAGGTTATAATAACCTAGGAATCTAATGACTTGAATGGAGTTGGTACCATGTTCATATGGTTCTTGATATCAATATCCAAACCCAAAGCTGTCAAATTTGGTTTAGGTTCTTGATTGTAATCACACCTAAAATCGCATCAAGTCAGATTTGGATCGTGCCTTGAGGCTAAACGTATAATTTTTCCAATTTCAAGTATTTTCTAGAAACTAGTAATTCTTTGTCCCTTTCAATTTTATTATTTTCTTAATGGTTTGAATTGGTTTAAATGTTTTTCGTATTAATTTGGAGAAATAAGCTAATATTACAGAGAACCAGTATCTTCATTGAGGCAACATCAATGATGATGTTGTGGGCAATATCACTTTTGGTGTTGGTGAGACTAGTCATGGTGATATTCTCGTCGGTAATGGCCTAGTGGCAGTCGTGTCGGCGAGGGCACCAAGATTGATGGAGAAGGAACATAAAATTTTAGGAGGAAGGATTTTTTTTTTTTTTGGGGGGGGGGGGGGTAGTAAATTTTTGGATTTGCATGGATGGAATTGGGTAACATTCCTAGGGCTATGCTTGCACCAAAGCTATGCTTGCACCAAATGTAGAAATCTGCTTTGGGAATCTACACTTTTTGGAGAATAGATTCCCAAACATATTTTTTGTACATGTAACACTGACTTAAAGTTGGAGGAGAAACTTAAAAGACAACTTTGTAACTTCTTTTCATGGAAGAACATGCTGAGAAATCAAGAATGATTCTAGAAAATGAGCGATTTTAAATGAGAGCCTTGATGGATGAATGGAAATTCGATGAAATATGCGAGAAATGAATGCAGTTATAATAACCTATAGTTGGCTTCATCTGATGATAAGATCTGGACGAATCTTTTGTGATGATTGCATTTCTGCATTGTTGACTATGATTTCCTCAGAAGGTCTAGGATTGTATTTGGAGTTGTTGGGAGTGGTGAACAAAGCAATAGACACGATGCAGTGAAGCATCTATTACCCCTTGGAAGATGATAAAATCGATAAGATGATTCCATTTTTCTATTTCTTTTCTTGTTTCCTTTCATTTCTTTTTGTGATACAGCAAAGCTTCATTTTGCAGTAGGCTATGAGGTTCACTATATGGTAAGAGATGACCCTTTACAGTGTCCAAGAGAGGGAGAAACACACAGTTGTTTAATTGTTGAGTTATAGAGTTGAACAATCATTGATCACTGGGTTGTAATGTTTGTATGTTCATAGCCTTAGGGCCACTGTTATAAATAGTGGTAAATAGCCCCGCAATAGCGGAGCTAATAGCGGTAGCGGTCCCTTCCCGCGACGCTATCGCCCGCTACGCTATCGCGCAATAGCGGTGGCATATTATGGAATATGTATGTTCGTAAAAGCGGGCAATAGTGTGTCATAACGGTAAATAGTGAGCGATTGCATTCAAAATTTGTGATTGCATTCGAAATTTACTTTTTGACTGCTATTTAAAAGCGGTTTGAGGCTTATTTTTTTAAAATTAAACTCGACCCTTGACTATTGCATTCCACCGTCTCCTGTGATTTTTAGCATACTCCTGTCACCTCTCATAACCTCTGGCACCTACCTTGATACTTCCTCTCACCTCCTTCACCGTGAGCTCCTCTTAGGACAGTCCAGTCACCGCTAAGCTCTTCTTCTCAAAGACGACGACTTTTTGACTCCTCTAGTCATCTTTAGTATTACGTGATGGTTACATATCTATTTCATGTTTAGGATCTCTTTAAATCATCCAATATGTACTTTTAGATTTCTTAGATTTTTCTTAAATTTTTTTTAGTATTTATACATATCTAAATTAGACCGCTATTTGACTTTGCGTTTTTTACCGCTATTTTACCGCAATAGCCCGAAATAGCCTTAGCGGTGCCTCACCGCTACGCGACGCTGTCCGCTATCGATAACCAGTTGGGGCTGTCCCTGCTTTTGATCATTCTCAAGCCATCAACATAGCGATCCCTAAGATCAAGAGCACTAGCAAAATCCACTAGCTTCTTTGGTTGTTCAATGTTATTTCCTTGGTGAAACCACCTACTTGTTTATGTTACACCAGTAATGTTTGCTAAAAGTAATACATCACCTAGGCTCAATAATACTTTCTGTCACCCTATTGATGGAGTGATCAGTACTGGAATGAGTATTTGATGAAACATTTGATGCTGATGTCCTCTGTCTAATAAATGTTGGGGGTTGTGTGGGCTGGGGAATAACCGTCTCCTCAGCTCGAAGCATATGAACCACCAAAGACATGGTCGGTCTTCCATCTAAATTTTCTTGGACACACAACAAGCCAATATTTATTAATTTCATTGCCTCATTTGTTGGATATGAGCCTTCTAACAATGAATCCATCAGCTCCACCGCATTGTGCTCATTCCACAGCTGCCATGCCTGTCAAGTGCAGTTCAGAGTCATTTGAATTTGTGATTCTGATGTATAGTTCTCATTCCACAAGTTACCATGCCTTTGCCCTTGCACTTCAATATCTTAACTTGAATGCTAGTTAATGTTATTCTTGCAAATTTTAATTTACGCTTAGTTTTATTTTGTATGGAAATGGACTGGACATCAGTTAGAATGCTGATGAATAAAACGTTTTCCTATGAAATTTGTTAAAAGTTTCTGCATAAAGCATCCAGTTCTTCTTGTTTGAGAGAATGGATCTTGGAACATCAGGTTTAAGTGATTTAAAGCATATAAATAACTCACATATCTAAGAAGGGTCTGCCCATGTCTTTCAAAATGTGTGCGGCCATTCTTTTCACCACTTATGATCTCTAGTAGCAGAACTCCAAAACTATACACATCTGACTTCTCAGAGTACAGACCATCCATTGCATACTCCGGGGCCATGTATCCGCTGTTTTGCATCAAAGTAAGGGTTTTGTTAGACAAAAGTGATATGATCTTACCTTATTAGAGTATTTGATTCACTTACTAAGTTCCAACAATTCTGTTAGTATTAACTTCAGTTTCGTCCACTTCATAAATCTTTGCCATGCCAAAATCTGATATCTTTGGATTCATCTCATCATCCAACAACACATTGCTAGCTTTAAGATCTCTGTGAATGACTTTGAGCCTCGAGTCCTCGTGGAGGTAGAGAATACCCCTTGCAATTCCTGAAATTATCTGTATTCTTCTGTTCCAATCCAGCTGAGCACGCTTATTTGGATCTGAGATCGGTAGGAGTATTCTTGTATTAGTGAGAGAACAATATGATTAAACAAAAAGCTGTGAATGCTTTTATTGTCAATGAATTACGTAAGAATGTATAAATGAGACCACTAACCGCATAGGAAGGCATCCAGGCTTCCATTGGGAAGAAATTCGTAAACTATTAGTTTTTCATCTCTCTCAACGCAGCAAGCCAAAAGTCTAACAAGGTTTCTGTGCTGAAGTTTTGCAATTAGTTTCACTTCATTCTTGAATTCAGCAGAACCTTGTTTGGAATTTTTTGAGAGCCTCTTAACTGCCATTTCTTTTCCGCCATGTATGCCCTACGTAGAGGTTTGCATGTTGATTAAGAAACAAAGATTTAGGGACCAGCATAAGTTAGATTAATATCTGATACCTTGTAAACAGGGCCAAAACCACCTTCCCCAAGTTTATTGCTGTCGGAAAAGTTACTCGTTGCTGCTTGTATAGTAACCAAATCCATCAGATGCAAATCTGTGTCCGGTAAATTTGAAATATCACTGAAAGGAGATCTTCCTCTATCTGGAAGGAAGAACTTAAGATAGTTTAGCAAATCAGAAGTGCATTATTTCTTGGAGATACAAACAGTGGGATAGCTATGTACCATTTTTCCTTCTCCGCCTTCGCCATAGGTAGTATAGAAGAGGGCCCAAAAGAACGGCTCCAAGAATAGGTGCAACAATGGAGGCAATCTCAGCGCTTGACATTTTTTTCTTTTTCATCTCTGTTCAAAGAGGAAGATTATTAAAATTCTCAAAACTTTAGTTGAGGTTGCTCATGTATTGCTCAAATTTCATCTAGGTCCCTTGTATTTTGAAAGTCTTCATTTAGGGTCCCTACACTCTAGTTTTTTTTAACTAACTTCAGTTAAATCTTGCTGACGTATCAGTGACATGGCTGGACAAACTTGTAACTTCATTTATGTCCTCCATGTCAGTGACATGTCATCATTATCTAATAGAAGTTTGTAAAAGAGACCTAGGGTTATGACAGAGGTAACACTAGGAACCCTCACTGATGACTCATAAATATAAAAGACCTAGATGATATCTGACCAATGCATAAGGGACCTCTGCTAAATTTTTGCCTTAAAATTCAATATTAAAAAAAATCAGAAGATGCGGGAAATCTAGTTTCAATCAAAGTTCTCCAGGTTGTAGCTTTTTTTTAATCACCTAAGTTTTTGGTGATCAAGTGATGTTTTAATTATCCGAGGCAAAATGAGTCCTTCAGACATTATCCACCTATGCATGATGACAAGCTTTTACAAGCTATTCCTCTGGGAATGTATTCATGAAATAGTGACTGATCATTTGTCAGTGTTATTATTTCTTCTCCGTGTTGCTATATTTGGGTGTTACTTTCTAACTAAATATTCCCAACACATCCCTTGCTTAGTTATTTATCCACCTACTGATGCAGTGTGTTATGCAATTGGATAGTCCACTTCATTAGTTTTACATGTACAAAATCTGAAAGTTCTATAAATATATATCACACATTTTGAAAGTTTCTGTAAGTGATGTTTCAATTATATAACTGAAAGCACTCAGGGATTCATGAGTTCAGGTAGCTCAATGGACACACTGTTCCATTCAATATGCTACATGCCTTTAAGCGCTTATAACTAAAAAGTCATGTGGTTGGAAGCTTCTAGTTGATAGATAGTGAGATTTGTCTAGTTAGATTGTAGACCTAAAAGAGCTTGGTTGGAAGCAATTAAGAAGGATGTGATAACAATTAACACAGTAAATGACCCAAAAATAGAACTGAACTGAATGGAAGAGTAGCATTCATGTTGCTGCCAACAAAAAATTAGGGTAAAAACTTTGTTGTTGTTGTTGTTTTTTAGTAGATTGTCAACAAAAGAAGGTTCCATATTCCACCTTTTGGTGTGTTGGATGATAGGTCTCAAATTTTATTATTTACTATGAGTTAATTGCGAACAGACCCCTATAATATCACCCAACTACAAAAAGACCCCTTGTAGGTCTATTTGTTTGAATAGACCCCTTATAGTTCTACTTGTTGTGAATAGACCTCTATAATATTGGGCCAAGTGCGAGTACACCCCCTTAGTGAATTTTTGATCTTTTTAAGTCAAAAAATGAGAAATTAGATGTCTATCCTTACCAATAGAACTATAGGGGTCTATCCGCCTCTTCAAACATTTTTCACTATTAAGAGTAAAAAAAATTCACTCGATGGGTCTATTTGCAACAAGTATAACTACAGGGGGTCTATTAACAACAAATAGAACTACATGGGAGCTCTTTGCGGTTGAGTGGTACTACAGTTGTCGATTAGCAATTAACCCTTGTTTCTATGTAGGGGACCTTCAAAACATGCAGGTTATAATGGATCTAGGTGTATAAATTTTATTGTGTAAATGTCATTTTGGTAGCTGAGCACAGCTAAACTAGTTATGTTGTGAAAAGCTGTTCCTTGAGTGTCGCACTTGTAACTTTTAAAGGATTAATATTCCCTTTATCCGTTCTTTATTTTATTCCGTAAAGTTCCAAATAAGAGACAATTTACTTCGTGTCTGCCTTGGTCAATTCTTTATGATCTTAACAAGCGGGCTACTATTTAAAATATATCAGGTTTGACCAACAGAAATGACGTAAACCTTCTTTGCCCTGTGGGGAAGCTATCGGCGGAGATCCAGGAGTTGATATTGCCGAAGTGTTGAAGAAGGGAAACACCTCGTACCTCAGCGTGCAACTTCCTGATAGATACCGCCACCCGTTAGTTTGGTTGCACTGAGCACTAACTTGGCTCAACCCGGTTTCTAAGCAGTTCTTGCAGCCTTCACTATTAAGATCTCTTGTGCACTGCAACAAAACATAGCTCGACAACTGACTAGTAATTGACTTATCTCCACCGGCAACCATCAGTGGATTATTTGAGGCTTGCTCCACGAGGCCCCTAGCAAACTTGATCGTGTCATCACTGACAGCTTGACTGATCTGCTGAACCCCACATAGAGTTTTCCCAGCCAAATCCACCACCCCGAAGAAGCTGCTGTTGGAATATCTCATGAGGCATTTCTCATACCATGTGATCCCTTCTGTGTTATTCGGGCAGTCTCCTATTATAGTGCCGTTAGCTTTGATGAGGCATGTATTGCAATCGTTACCGGGTGGGGTGAGGTCTCCCCGGCAGAGGGCTAGGCCGTAGAGCTGGTCTTGGTTCTCTCCAACAGTCATATTATAGAAACCGCTCGTCTGAGCATTGGTTGTCAGAATTTGCAGAAGATTATTGAGATTTGATTCGACTATTGCAAGACTATTTGATGGGAAAGTGTAGTCTGAACAGCTATATTGAGTGATCGTTGTGGGAGTTCCATTCAAGTTTTTAAGGAAAGGTGTGGACTCGTACCTCACCCAGCAGCTAGTTGCCAAGTACCGCCACCCCCTCCATTGCGTGCAGCAATTCTTGATATCAGCCAATATCGTTGTCAGGCACTCTTTGCAGCTATCGACGCTAAGGTCAACAGTGCACTGAGCGAGCGCATAAATACTGTCGTTGTCGGTCACCAACGCCTTCGAGGCAAACATTAGCGTTTTGTTGAGCGGTGCGGACTCCACGAGGTCAGCCACAACTGCAAGTGGCTCTCGAGAGCTCGTCTTTTGGTAGGGATTGCTCATGTTGAATCCAGCTGTGTCGGGGATGCCGAAGAAGTTGAAGTCGGAGTAACGGAGTTCGCAGCTATCATACCAAATGACGGCCTGACGTGATGTTGGACAGCTGCTAGTCGTGATCGTAGTGGCAGCAGTGCCGACACATGTCTGGCAGTCTGAGCTGGCAAGGTCGCCTTGACACATGAAAAGACCGTATACATGGTCCGAACTGTTTCTGGTTGTAACGTTGGAGACGGCGGAGTTGGATGACGACGACTTGGCAGTGAGGGAGGAGAGGACGGCGGCGAGGTTGGTGGCGAAGGGGCTGTTTTGGGTGTAGGATTGGCCCGTGCAGTTTGCCTTTGGTAAGGGGTAGTCAGCGGCTGAATGGAGGAAGAGGAGATGGAAGATTAGGAGGGAGGTTAGACCTAATCTTGGATTATGAAACCATAAAAGATTATGAAGTACCATTTTTTTTGAGGTTTGAGCTATTCTTAAAGACATAGGGGCGAATGTTCTTTCTCATAGAGAGAGGTTTGAATGGTCGAAAGACATGGTCTCCGTAGTGGGGTAAAGCCGTACATGCGGCGATGTTTCCTTCCCTAGTGGAAGTTTATATTGGTGAGAAGACAAGTCTCATTTTCTGATAGGAGTTTAATAATCTATTGTTTGGAAAAAATTATGTTGCGGGCAAATCAATTTCACTACAAAAAACTTGTAGTCTTATGGAAAACATCGCTATCCTATCATATCTCAAGTTTTCTTATTGGACAGGGTTGTGATCAAGATAAGTCGAGCTATTTCTAAGATGCCTATCGAAGACTATTCTCAAGATAATATGAGTTTTTTTTTTTATTCGAGTTATAATATGACCTATTTCTAAGATGCCTACTGAAGGCTATTCTCAAGATAATATGAGTTATTTCTAAGAAGCCTACCGAAGACTTTGGTAGGATTATATTATTTAGATAATTAACACTCTTGAGCGGTGTAGAAGGGGGGGCGAAGAGAAATCCAGAGCGACGACTTTGCGAGCGTAAAAATCCAAGGCACGGATCCAAGATTAGGGTTTCATCCTTAAAACCCTAGAAATTTGCGAGAGATTTGAGGAATCATAGCTTGATCTGAAAGGTTTGAATTTCATCCTTTTCGTTCTTTGATTTCTTGATCTCAGATTTGAGGTGTTTGCTTTCTTTCAAAAAAAAAAGAAAAAAAAAAGAAAAAAAAGAAAAAAAAAAAAAGAAAGATGTATAGTATGGATAGATCTAGAGTTTCTTCGGATTTCTTGATTGGCCCAGTTGAGACTACTAATTTTGTGGCAAGAATGATTTGGGGCGAGTCCAATCCATCTCTTTTTTCTGATTCTTTGTTCAAGCCCAAGCCCAGTTTGGAAACTAGGGTTAAAGAAACTGGGGTTAATAAAATTACTCAGGTTGAGTTTAAGCCAGCGGTTGAGATTGACAATCAAATCAAACCGACGATGGAAGATGAAGGGGAGTGGGTTAAAGTGGTGAAAAAGAACCCTAGATCTCAGCCTCCTCCCAAATTCCCCGCATCTCCTCGTCCTCGCTTTTTTTCTGCAGATCTCATTCGTCGTAATAGATTGTGTTTTCGCTGTGGAGGTTCAAATCACAAGGCGAAGGACTGCAGAGATCCTGTGATTTGCTTCAGATGCCAAGAATTGGGGCATGAGGCGAGAAATTGTAGATCTGGAATCATGAATCATGGATCTGAGAATAGAGGGCGTGGTAATGGTGGTCGTGGTTTTTTTAATGGTGGTCGCGGTCATAATTTTGATGGCCGAGGTCGTAATCCTGGAGGTCGGAGGTCTTTTGGTGGGAGAGGTAGTGGTGGTCGCTTTGGTGGTCATCCTGGGAGATCTGATCGTTCGAACCCTTGGCAATGGAAGAGAGCGACATCCTCCTTTTCTTCTTCAAGAAATGTTGAGAGATCTTCGGATAATCCTCCTCTTAATAAGGGGAAAAGGCCTCTCTCTGCTGTTGATGAGGAAAAATTGCAAGAATCTTGTTTAATCTTTCAAGATCAAGGTCCTAGGGACTTTGGAGATTTGGAAGCAGAGCTCAAAATCTCTGGTGAGCGCCCTCGTTTTGCTGCAGCTGTCCTTAATTTCGAGGGGGAGGTAAATTCTGGTTTTCAAAAGTTTAGAAATTTTGCTATAGTTTCATTTGTTGAGGGTGGTAATGTTTCTTTGGAAAGACTAGAACTGGATCTTAGAGCTTTTTTTCCTATGAATAAACACTGGGATGTTAGATTGTTTACTAATGGTGAAGTTCTAGTGAAAATTCAACCATGGAAGCAAATGGAAGAGCTTATTAAGATGGGGGTTATTACTTTAAGATCGTGCAAGATTAAATTCAGGAGATGGAGTGCATGGGAAGGAAATGTTGTGGAAAAAAGAAATTCCTGTGTCTGGATTAAACTGAAGAATGTTCCTCCACATTTGTGGAATAAGGAATCTTTTGATTTAATGGTCAAACCATTTGCAGATCTAGTAGAACTTGACTCTCTTACAAGTGCATGTACAGAGTTTGTTGATGCAGTTATCCTGGTAAAATGCTTGGAATATATAGACATTCCTAAAATGTTAAAAATATTTGTGGGAAAAAATCAATACAATGTGGACATAGCCATTATGTCTGTCATTGGGGAGATCAATGAAGGAGATAAGAAAAAACAAAAGGTAGACCAAGTGGAAGATACTTTTCAAAGTTCATATAATGACAAATGGTTTAAAGGAAGAAATAATAGTGGATCTGGTTCTTCTTCTCATATTGAGTCTGCAAATACCTCCTGGAATGTTAGACAAGATCTGAGAGATTCTCCATGGGGTTCTCCTGCTGCTAGGCTTTGGACAGATGCTAAGAATTTTTATCAAAAACAAAAAACTGTTTGGGAACCTTGGGCAGTTAATAAGACTCAATTGGGTGAGGAAGAGCAAATTCCAGATAAGATAGATATGAAGACTGTAGATGTAGATTCTGATCAACAAGAGAACAGATTTGAAGTTCTTACTCATAAGCATGATGTTTTAGATGGTGAAGAGTTATTCCCAGAAAAGGAAGAAGTGATGGTTTTAGCTGCAGATTTTGGTGAACAAGTGAATAGTTCTGAAGATTTTTCACACAAGTATGAGGATTTGGATGGTGATTTTAAACATGAGGAATTTACAGGGGTTGATGGGGAGGAAGAAATTGATGAAGATAAAGGCAAAGCACTCATTTTAAATGAAGATCATGATATAATCAATTGGCCTATTTCCCTTCTTCCAGATTCTTTTGAAGATAATGCAGAGAAGGAAGATGAAATTCCCATGATTCAGCCTCTGAATTCTTTGCCTCCTGAGGATTCACTTCCAAAAGTATCTTTTGTTAGAAGATGTTCCAGATTTGTTGATCTTGAACCTATGACGGCATTGGACAGAGCTACATCCAGGATTGCTAAGAATTTTGAATCTCATGGAGTGTCTATCAGTGGCTCAGGTGATAACTCTTCTTCATTGGGTTCTTCTTTTGTGCCTATTTTGTTTGATAATTGCTCTAATAATCAATTGCAGAAGTTTGCTTCTAAATGTGCCATTGTTCTTGAGCCTCAAGAGGATTTTGATCCTTTAAAAAAAGTAAGGCAAATGGAGGTGGAAAGAGCTACAAATGTGTAGGCTCTGGATTTATTTCCTCTGGGAGAGATTTCTTGTTTGATATGTTGATTACATGGAATGTGAGAGGATTAGGTTTGAGCTCTAAAAGATTTGGGGTTAAGGATTTTTGTCTTTTAAACAAATTTGAGATTATTTGTTTACAGGAAACTAAGTTGAATTGTATCTCTGATAATGTTCTTAAGAGTTTAGGGGGTAACATGTTTGACTGGGCTTGTGTGCCTGCTGAAGGAACTTCTGGTGGAATTTTGGTTGGATGGAACACTCTTATATGGAGGAGTTTACAAGAGAGTTCTGGCAATTATGTTTTAACAGTGGTTTTACAGAACAAAAAAAATGAGTTTATTTGGACTGTTTCTACAGTCTATGGACCACATTGTAACAGTGAGAGATACCTTTTTTGGCAAGAGCTTAAATCTGTTAAAGATAACTTCCCTGGTCCTTGGGTTGTGGTAGGGGATTTTAATGTTACTTCCAATCCCAATGATAGAAAAGGTAAAAGAATTTATAGAAAAGAAATGGAGGATTTTAATGATGTTCTCAATGAATTAGAGTTGATTGATAGTCCTTTACATGGTAGAAAATTTACTTGGTCAAATAAAAGAAGATTCCCCTCTATGGCTAGACTCGACAGAGTTTTTTTCAACTCTGAGTGGGAGGATGCTTTCCCCTTTTCAAAACAACAAGGCTTATGTAGTCAATTATCTGATCATGCCCCCATCAGATTTGACTGTGGGGATAATCAACACTTTGATTATAAATTC
Organism: Asparagus kiusianus; assembly: GCA_022839385.1. Taxonomy (NCBI): domain Eukaryota; kingdom Viridiplantae; phylum Streptophyta; class Magnoliopsida; order Asparagales; family Asparagaceae; genus Asparagus; species Asparagus kiusianus. The sequence goes on from BQKN01000273.1 coordinate 334,561, forward strand.
AGATTTGAGAAGATATGGTTACAATCTGATGATTTTATTAAGAATGTTCCTATATGGTGGAGATGTGCTCCTTCATCCTCATCTGCTGCTAAAAATTTAGTAGGCAAATTAAGATTTATGAGAAAGTGCATTAAACAATGGGTTCATTTAAATTTCTATAGTGTTAGACAGAAAAAAAAGACTTGTTAGATGAGCTTATGAAATGGGAGGTGTTAGAGGAAGACAGAGATTTAACAGATGATGAATTATTAAAAAAAGATGATGTTTCTTCTCAGCTGAATGAAATTTTATTTCAAGAAGAGCAAATGTGGAAGCAAAGGGCTAAAGCTCATTGGCTTAAGGAGGGTGATCAGAACACTGCATATTTTCATAAAATTGCCAATGGCAGAAAAAGAAGTAATTTGATCACAGCTATTACTTTTAATGATGTTGAAGTTAGCTCTGAGGAAGGTATTGCTCAGGTTTTCTTTAACCATTATAGTCAGATTTATGGTCAAAATGTCTCTAATAGATGTCAACTTGATTGGCATAAACTTTTCCCTTTTTCAGACTGGGGTGTCAATGATATTGAACATCCTTTTTCAGTGGAAGAAGTTCATAAAGCTATTTTTGACATGAATGGAGATAAATCTCCTGGTCCTGATGGTTTCCCTGCTTTATTTTATCAAGTGTTTTGGGACACTGTGAAAAATGATATTATGTTGTTGTTTGAGGAATTTTATGAAGGTAGACTTGAAATTAACAGAATTAACTATGCTCATATTGTTCTTATCCCTAAAAAAAGTGAGTCTTATTCAGTCAATGATTTTAGACCCATCAGTCTTCTTAATGTGATTTATAAAATTATCACCAAAGTCCTTACTAATAGACTGAATTCAAAGCTGGAGATGCTTATTGATCCTGTGCAATCTGGCTTTATAAAAAATAGATTTCTCCTAGATGGGGTGGTGGTAGCCCAGGAAATCATTAATGATTGTTTTCATAACAAAAGAAAGGGAGGGATTCTTTTAAAGCTAGATTTTGTGAAAGCCTATGATATGCTTGACTGGAATTTTATTTTGGAAGTGTTGAAAGCCAAAGGTTTTGGTATTAGATGGATCAATTGGGTAAAATTATGTTTAAAAAATGGCATGTCTGCCTTAAACATAAATGGTAAAATAGGGAGTTGGATTATGTCTAAAAGAGGAGTTCGTCAAGGAGATCCTTTATCACCCCTTCTCTTTGTTTTAGCAGCAGATTCCTTTACAAAAATGTTAAGTCTTGCTGTAGATGCACATCTTATAGAGGGGTTAGGCCCCCCTAATTTGAATCATAAAGTTCATTGTTTACAATATGCAGATGATACGTTGATTTTTTGTAAAAATGATAGAATGCATCTAACTGTTTTGAAACTGATTCTTTATTGTTTTGAGCTTGCTTCTGGTTTGCAAATCAGTTTTAATAAGAGTACTTTAATTGCCCTGGAAAATAATGAGTCTTTACAACATGATTTAGCTACTATGATGAATTGCAAAAGTGGTGAATTCCCTATTACATACATAGGGATTCCTTTACGACCTGGAAGGTTAAAAAAAGAAGATTGGTTTCCTTTAACCAATAAAATAGAGAAAAGGCTATCTTTATGGAAAGGAAAATCTTTATCAAGAGGTGGTAGGTTGGTGCTGGTTAATTCTGTCCTTTCATCTATGCTAATTTTCTGGCTATCTTTCTTTCTTTTTCCATCTTGGGTGATTGAAAAAATTGATAAAATGAGAAGGAGATTTTTGTGGACTGGATCTCCTGATTTTAAGAGTTGTTCAAATTTGGTTAAATGGGAAGAAATTTGTAAACCAAAATTCTGTGGAGGCTTGGGAATTAAGAATTTAAAAATTATGAATAAAGCCCTTTTGGGTAAATGGCTCTGGAAATGGTTGGATGGGAAATACAGTCTTTGGAAACATATAAGTGGACATATTCATTTTGAAAAAAGATCTTGGGCATGGTTTTTAAAAGCTGATAGATTGAATTTGCCTCATTTCTGGAGAAGTCTTTTTAATATTACTGACTGTTTTTTGTGCAGTTCACATGTGATGGTTGGGAATGGGAACCAAACTTTATTTTGGCTAGATAAATGGGCAGGATCTTCTACTCTTGCTTCTATGTTTCCATCCTTGTTTTCCCTCTCTTCATCTCCTTATGTTTTCATTAGTAGTTTGAGAACTAATGATAGCAATATTTGGAGATGGGAGATTCAGTTTAGAGTTCAATTAACAGGAGACTTGGTGTTTCAGTATCTTAATATGTTGAACATCATCAATTCTGTTCCTTTTAATGATCATGAAGATAAAAGAGAATGGTTATGGGAAACTAATAAAGTTTTTTCAGTGAAGTCTTTTTATCATTTCCTTATTGATGGTGGCCTAAGATTTGATTGTACAAATTTATGGGATCTTCCTATTCCTTTAAAGGTCAAATTGGTAGTTTGGTTGGCTCTAAGGAATAGTTTGAATACTACCGATATTTTAGCTAGAAAAGGTATCTCCTTTCAAAAGACTTGCTGTTTGTGTACCAAATCAGATGAAGATCACTCTCATTTGTTCCTGAAGTGTGAGTTTGTGTATTCTATTTGGAGATCATTACAATACAAATTGAATACTGACAAAGATTTTAGATTGTCTTCTTTAAAAGAAGTTTGGATACAGTGGACCAGTGGATACAAGGGAGATTCTAATTTGAAGAGAAGAGTTTTCATTTGCTCTCTTATATGGTGTCTTTGGCAAGAACGCAATGACAGATTGTTTTCTAATAAGAAGAAGAGTTCTCTTGTCCTCTTGAACAAAATTGTGACTTTCTCAACATTTTGGCTAGGATCTGAGGGGACCTCTGCTCGAGCTGCCAGATTACAAGAAAGAAGAAGAAGAAGGGCTGATCGAGTCAATACTACCAAGACTGCTGATTTTGGGTGCGAGGGTGGTGCGGCTACAGTGATTCTTTTGGAATGAGCCGTTTATATGCACTGGTTATGCTTTTGGTGTTGTTAGAAAAAAGTTCTCTTCTTCTGTTTTGTTTTTTGGTTTCTTCTGATAAACTTGGTATATCAGGTATTTGGGGGAGGTTATGTCCGATTCTCCAGTTGTATACAGGAGATGGGATACTGCTACTTGTAGTTTTTTTCTTTTGAACTTTAGTACATACTCTTGGTTGGGAGTATGAACTTTTTTTGTAACAACCATTTTATCTTTTAATTTAGCTGGCTGGAATACCTTTGGGGTATTCCATCCTTATTCTCAAAAAAACACTCTTGAGCGGTGTTGATTGTGTCCGGACCCTTTTAATATTTTGACGCGGTCTCATTTGTTGATGATAGGGAAGAACTTTGATATAACCTCATGTCTAAATGATTGGAAGGGTATGTGATTAGTTGCAAATTGATATGCATTCCTTGAAGACTAGTTGCAAATTGATGTGCTACTAGACTAGGATCCTAGGAAACTTTTGGGTAGAGATCCTTGCGTCCTTGATTATAGAGCGTCTCCGCAAGGTATCAATCAAATCATCTCATTCAACAGAGTCAATAAATGATATTAGTTATCTAAATAATATAAAAATATTTTAGATTGTGAGACCCATTGAGATAAGCCAATAATATTAGCCCATCTAACTAATTGTAGGTATTCTTCAAGTTGTAGAGAATCTATTCCTGAAACTTGTATAACTGTTTAGGATAATTATTATGAACTCCTGTATAGTTTGGTCTCTTATTATGGAATCCCTTAGTGTTATCTTTTTATTAAAAAACCCCCTACTGATAAAATAACTATTAATATCTATTTATATTCCAAAATTACCCTCTTCTTCCTCCTCTCTCCTTGCTCTTATTCCTGTTTTCTTTCCAAGAAAAATATAAATAAACATTTGAGAATTACTCTATAATAAACAAAGATCAAACTTAAAGGTTTGAAATGTTATCCTCTTCTATGATTAATTTTCTTCAGGAGCTTTTTAAAAAAAAGACCTTTTTTGCTAAATAATTAGCAAAATCGACCGTTTTGCTAATTATTTAGCAAAACCGACATCTTTTTGGCCAACAGGCCAAAAAGAGGTCGGTTTTGAAAAATTGGCTCTTCGAAACATGTAAGACTACTACTCCCGTATGTTTAGTGGCCAATAATTGGCCACTAATCCTAAACCAGAAAACCCACGAGACTACTACTCCAATGAGTTTGTTTTCACTATAAAACGTGCGGGACTAGTAGTCGTACGTTAAGCAGAAACCCGTGATCTCGCCCATCAAATCCATGGGACTAGTAGTCCTATGGATTGGCTGGGCAGACTCAAAACCAGCACAAAACATGCACAGGCCTGTTTTGCTTCATATACATTCTTTTTTGACCAAAATTTGTGCAAAAATATAGCATCCACTTCGTATACATTAATATACAATATAATATTTATAAAAGTTATAAAGTTTAAGAAATAAACACCGGATAAGAACACATTTAATCAATTCACAACATCACAACACAATAGATACATCATATACATATCAATACGATAAAATACTCTAAACAAATCCAAATGTATCAAGTCTATCCATACGACAATATATAGTCTAAGTAGAAAAGCTAATAAACTATCACATGCAACCTAAAAGTCCGCCCCTCCCCCATTGTCTCCATCTTCGTACCCGTTCAGATCATCTGCAGCCTCCTTCGACTTGAGCTTGTATGTGTCGCTCTCCGGTTGTGTGTAGGGCTGTGAAGGACCAGCTTGCTGTGATAGACCAGCTTCATTGTCGTGTGTGCAAGATCTACCACGTCTTCGTCGGCGTGCATATACCCTCTCCTCATGGTCTATCTGCTCGCGACCTTCATGCCGATCCTTATGAGTTTGATGAAGAGTTCTATAAACCCTCCCCACTATCCGATGCAATATCGATACATGTACTGAATCTTCTGTGGCGGTAGCTATGCCCTCATTTGCAATCCCCTCTATCTCATTAATAGCATCTATCTACAATTACGTAAAAAGATATAATTATATACATAAGTAACCAAAAGCTAACAAGTATATAAGCAACCAAAAGCTAACAAGAGAAAAAAATATTCTAATTTGTGCAATTACTTACCCATTCTCTCTCATCTACACCTCTTGGTACATAACTTGCTTGTTGGGAGTGTATCTCGATTTCGTCGACTGGAGGCGTGGTTTGAGTGATTATCCACCATCTGGTAACCCCCCAATACCATCTAATATAATCGACTTCCTCCATCAGAGGATAAAGCTACTCGACAATGCTACCATGCTGATCATTCCATCTAGCAATGTATAGATGATGCACAATCCACCAGTCAATCTTGAAAGTACCCTGTATGGTTGAAAAAGAATTTGATTGATTTCTGTTATGAAGAATTAGATCCGTTCGCTTGGTACAAATTTTTTACAATCGCACTCTCTCTCAATTACAGAGGAAGAGAAGGATGATTTGACTTCTATTTTGTTTAAAAGTGGGTTCTTGATAGCGGAAGGATGCTTCCCTCGATGCTCGTGTCGAGATTGCTTTCCGTTGACGATCAGACCAAGATCACAAAAGCTCATGTTGATTGCTAGATGATATCCGAAGTGGTATTTGCCCTAAAGTCCTCTTAATAGCTGCTTGTGGCTATTTATAGAGCTTTAGCACGTAACTGACGTGCTACAATCATAGGGTTATGGGCATAACCGACTCCTGAGATTTAGCCTACGTGGCTGACTGGGTCTTTGTGTCCATTACAACTTGATTTAATGTGGGTGAAGAGCTTCGTTGCGTTGGCGAACCTCGTCCTCGATGTCGAGACTCGCTGCGTGGCGAGTCTCGTCTTTGATGTAAAGTCTCATTGCGTGGTGAGCCTCGTCTTTGATGTCGAGTCTCGTTACGTGGGAACCTCGTCTTTGATGTCGAGTCTCTCGGTACATGGCGAACCTTGTCATTGATGTGGAACCTCGCTGCGTGACGAGCCTCGTCTTTGATGTGGAGCCTTGCTGCATGGCGAGCCTCGTCTTTGACTGAGACGAGGTTCGCCATTGTGATGAACCTCGTCATGTTTGAGTGAGCTTCGACACTCTTTTGTCTCTTGGCACTTTTAGTTCCCACAAGGCCAAATGATTAGCCGATGATAATGATCTATGAAGCTCAATGAGAGTGGAGAAGAGATAGGCTTTTTGACTAGCCTCTCAATCCCCTCTCTTTCTTTTCTCCATGGCAAAGACCTCCCCCACCCCTCTTTCGTGTTGACAATGCCTATTTATAGGCTTGGGAGCATTATGGAGTGAGTTAATAGGATTTAACTCCCCTTAAAATGAGGGAGTTAGTGATCATTAACTCCCCTTAAATAGGTGAGTTATTGGTCATTATCCCTCCTTAAATATGACCTCTAAAAATGGTGACAGTCGAGGTTCGTCAATAACGGCTATGCACGAGGTTCGTCAATAATGGCAACGACGAACTTCATTTTCAATGACGAACTTCGTTTCTTGACGATTTTATCTTCACTGACGAAGTTCGTCTTTTGAAGGGTGAGGTGCTGTTTGACGAGGTTCGTCTACGGATGGACTTCGTCTCTTGGATGAGCTTCATCGTCTAGAGGATTTTCGTTTTTAGGCAAACTTCGTCTTCAATAACGTTCATCATCATGATGGGCTTCGTTGGCTGAGATGAGGTTCATCATCATGAAGAGCCTCGTCATGCTTGTAGCAAGGTTCAACATTACTTTATTCCTTGGTATTTTTTAATGCCTACAAGATGCCCTTCAAAATTTTCATAACTGAATTGGGTTGTATAGGGTCTGAAATACTTTGAACCTTCTCGGCTATGACGAGCTTGGTTTGTGTGACGAGCTTAGATGCTTCGGGATGAGGTTTGGCTATTTGTTAAGTCTCGTCATTCTATATAAACTTCGTCATACCCATATGGGACTGACAATCAGAACTTAGGAGTTTTAGCAAACCCTCTGCTATCAATGGACTTGATGTGTATTTACCAATTATCGTTTGCGTTGGACTAGTCATGCTTTTACCCTTAGCATGATAAGTTATCGAGGAGTTTCTCTTAGTCTCAATGCTAAGATTTCTCCCCTATCCTTAGTCAATCAAGGCGTTGGATTAAGTGCTAGAGTTTGGATGTGTCGTTCAGTATAACAACTCAACCCGGTATTTTGAAAGCAAGGCTCATCGCATGGTAAGCCCACTGGGATGATGTGATATCATTGATAAATAGTGACTCATCGCATGGTAGGTTACTATTTAGAAACAAGAGGGAAGATAGAGGCTCGTCGCTTGGTAGGCCACTATCAACGAACAACGTCATTTGCAGGAATAACGGTGTGGAGATAATCAAGTCGTGCAGGGACGTGAACGTATAACGACTATGATTAGAATAGCGGCACATCGCATGATAGGCCACTATTTTTGATTATTTTGAGGAGATAGAACATTCAGTAAAGATCAGATAGTGAATCATCGCATGGTAGATTACTATCCTGATCGAATGACAAGTGGTGCTCATCGCATGGTAGAACACTACTCAGTGAGGAAAATCAATTCGTTCAGTGATATGGGAGTATAACGACTGTGATTGGAATAGTGACACATCGCATGGTAGGTCACTATTAGGAAATAACGTCATCGTTAGAAATGACGATGTGGGGATAATCAAGTCGTTCAGTGACAATGGGAGTATAACGACATTGATTGGAATAGCAGCACATCACATGGTAGTCCACTATCTTCGACCGTTCTATGAAAATAGAACGTTCAGAAGGGATCAGATAGTAAATCATCGCATGGTAGATCACTATCTAACGAAGTATTTTCAAAGAAAGTATTAACTATCAGAGGTAATTATTAACGTGATAGTATTTATAGACCCGCCATCCTTTGTAGAGGATTGGCGAGTGAATTTGAAGAAAATTGACTATCAGAGGTAATCATTAACATGATAGTAATTTTGTAGACCCACTATTCTATTGAAGAGGATTGATGAGAGGACTTTTGGAGAAAAATCAAGTCATTCAGTGATGTGAATGTATAACCACTATGATTGGAATAGCGGCACATCACAAGGTAGGCAACTATCTTTGACCGTTCTAAGGAGATAGAACGTTCAGAAGTGATCAAATAGTGAATCATCGTATGGTAGATCACTATCTTGATCGAATGACAAGTAGGTGTTCATCGTATGGTAGAACACTATTTGACAAAGGGATTGACTATCAGAGGTAATCATTAACATGATAGTTTTGTGGATCTGCCATCCTGTTGAAGAGGATTGGTAGGAGATTTTGGAGGAAGATCAAGTCGTTCAGTGACATAGTAGTATAACGACTGTGATTGGAATAGAGGCACATCACATGGTAGGCCACTATCTTCGATCGTTCTAAGGAAATAGAACGTTCGGAAGGGATCATATAGTAAATCATCGCATGGTAGATCACTATCTGATAAAGTATTTTCAAAAAGGATTGACTATCAGAGGTAACCATTAACGTGATAGTATTTGTAGACCCGCCATCCTATTGCAGAGGATTGACAAGTGAATTTGGAGAAAATCAACTATCAGAGGTAATCATTAACGTGATAGTAATTTTGTGGACTCGCCATCCTATTAAAGAGGATTGGTGGGAGGACATTTGGAGGGAAATCAAGCCATTCAGTGACATGAACATATAACGTCTATGATTGGAATAGCGGTACATCACATGGTAGACCACTATCTTCAACTGTTCTAAGGAGATAGAACATTCAGAAGGGATCAAATAGTGAATCATCGCATGGTAGATCACTATCTTAATCGAATGACAAGTAGGTGTTCATTGTATGGTAGAACACAATTTGACAAAGGGATTGACTATCAGAGATAATCATTAAGGTGATAGTTTGTGGACCCATCATCCTGTTGAAGAGGATTGGTAGAAGATTTTGGAGAAAGATCAAGTCGTTCAGTGACATAGTAGTATAATGACTGTGATTAGAATAGAGGCGCATCTCATGGTAGGTCACTATCTTCGACCATTCTATGGAGATAGAACGTTCGGAATCGGAAGGGACCAGATAGTGAATCATCGCATGATAGATCACTATCTTGACCGAACTATAAGTAGGTGTTCATCTCATGGTAGAATACTACTTGATAAAGTATTGACTATCAGAGGTAATCATTAACGTGATAGTATTTTGTAGACCCTCCATCCTGTTGGAGAGGATTATAGGGAGATTTTATGGGAGATTGAACCATCAGAGATAATCATTAACGTGATAGTTTTATATGGACCCGCCATCCTATTGAAGAGGATTGACGGAGAAATTTGGAGGAAATCAGCTATCAGAGGTCATCATTAAGTTGATAGTTTTGTGGAGCAGATCAGGATAGTACATGGTTTTGCGGAGAAACTGAGACTATCCCCACTCCAGCAATAATCAGGGTTGAAGGGTAAAGACACTAGCATCCAATAAAACTTGAATCCTATCCTTCAAGACATAGCAGTTAGAGGTAGAATGATGAACCATCCTGTGGTATACACAGTAATTGGGATCATTCGTTATCGACAACTCCTCAGGTCGTATTGATTCTGGGAGCTTGATCTTCTTTGCCTTGATCAAGGACTTGAAGATTGGGATGTCCTGCTCATCATTGAAGTCGTACTTCTGCTGGAAGCGGTTATCCAAAGATTTACCCTTTTGTTTCGAAGAAGATTTAGGGGAGGAAGTGGTTTTCACTACCAAAGTCTCCTTCCCCTTTGATTGCTTCTAAGAGGTGAAGTTGCTCTGGTTATCCCCTCTTTGAAATTCATGTGGCTCTTCTACATCTAGCCTTTTGAGCATGTTTTCGACTTGTTCACCTTGGCGAACAAGCTCTTTCGAAGTTTGGGTCTTCACCGCTCTAATCTTGGATAAAATATAGACCGAGAGATTGTTGTGATACATCTTGATCAACGTACTTTCAGAGACTTTTTCACGGCAATGCATCGACCGATTTCTAAATCTCTTGACAAAGTTACTAATAGACTCTGTTTTTTTTTTATTTTTAGTTAGCAGGGTGGCCATAAATATATTTGTGTCATCATTGAAGAATTTTGCCAGAAAGAGCCTTTCTATGTCAGCCCAAGATTTGATGGAGCTTGGTTCCAGCTTACAGAACCATTCAAAAGCGACTCCTTTGAGGGTGCTAATGAACAGTCGCGTCATAATGGAATCATTCCCCACTATGTGTCTAGTTTGCGCTTGGAAATAGTAGATGTGATGGGTAGGAGAGCTCTTGCCATAGAACTGTAGGAGGTTGAGTGACTTAAACTTCGGAGGATAGGGGACGGCGTCACATTCAGTAGGGTATGGTCTAACCACCCCCAGTTCTCTGAAGTTTCTCTGAAGCTTCAAAGCATCTAGCTTCTTCTGGAAATCGTCCAACTTCTGGTCTCGCTCTTTTTTACGAGGGTTAGACTTAGCTTTGGACGATTCAGAATGAACGTTGAAAATTTCTCTATCCTCATCCTCTTCATTAGCGTCATCCTGATTTTGACGGCTAGATTCCCGAGCACCGGGTGAAGGTCTCAGATGCCTTGATCCTGAGGCTTTAGCGGTAGCTTTCTTTTTCTTTTTCTCCTTGAGGAGTTTGTCCACTATGTCCTCCAATCGACTGATGGTTTCTTATTATTGGAGAAGAGCAGCTTGATGTTCTTCTAGCCTTCTTACCATCTCTTCTTCATTCCCAACCATGCGAGCACTCACTTGCTCACTTTGATCGGTGCTAGATGGCTGAGAATTTTTGCAATGGCAGAGTTTTTAACCTCTTCATTGGTTTCATCTGCTAAATGTCGGTAATCATGCGGAATTACCGAACCAGTACGGGCACAGGTGTGCTAATAGACACCTTCTCGCTTAGTGACCAAATATTTCATCCCCGAAGAAAATTCAGGGTCAGAAAAATAGGAAGGATTAGCTGACCCTTTGCCTTTCCCTCTGCTAATCATGTTGACAGTGACCTTCAAGGTTCCTTTTGATTTCTGTGGCGAAAGCGTCTTCTTCTGGACGATAAAACCGTTGACGGTTCAGACAATCACTCGAAGACTGAGGACCTTGGTGTTGGGCCGCCACACTGACATTTGGCTAGCACTGAGGAGATAAGTTTCTCACAACTGCAATTGGATTTTATATGGCTCATATTGCACTTACGAACTAGGTAATCACAGAGATCAGTAATAGGACCACCGCCTTTTAAGTCAGGTAGCTTGCTTATACGTGCGTAAGAATCTCTAAGTGTTAGAGATTGGCGAGCCTAGTTAGCTAGACGAACCTCATGCTGAAGACGGGGATCGTCGTCTGAGCGCACTCAGTTGCTTGGGCAAGGCTCATGTGTGATACGAGGTTCGTCAGTTGGACGAGCCTCGTCATTCATGCGAACTTTGATATTCGGACGAACCTGGTTCGGGGGCAAAACCTCATATTTCATGCGAGGTTCGTTAATCGGACGAACTTGGTTCCAAGGATGGATTGTCGTCTGGGTCGAACCTCGTCTTGGACCCTTGAATGTTTCTCTGTAACAGTGCTATTTTAAGGTTGAAGGTTAGATTCATGTTTTCGACGAGGTTCGTCACTTCATCGAGCCTGAGTCTTCCTATTCTGAGTGACAGGGCAAATTTGCACTGATTGTTTTGGACGAGCCTCATTTTGAAAGCGAGGTTTTTCAGCCAAGCATATTTGAATACATGGACGAGGCCTGTTGTTTCGACGAGCCTCGTGTTGAAGACGAGGTTCATCATTCGAGCACCTTTGGATGCAGGAGTGAGGTTCATCATTTTGACGGACTTCAGCTAATTGACTTTCGGTAGACTTGTGAGACTTAGACGTGTTATCTAATGGCCGATAGTGGAAACCGCCATCGAGACCAAGGCTTGAGCCTTATGGCGAGCCTGATTCTGTCGTTGACATTATCTTGCACGTCTAGAAAGCGGCTCAACAATCGGTTCCGTAGTAGCCAAAGTTTGGCGAGGTTGCTCAACAGCAACAACCAATGTTCGGCGAGGTTGCTTAACAACCCACCTCTTAGCCTGACGGTTAGTTTTCAAAGCCTCTTTAGTCAGAGGCTGAGGTTCCTCTTTGAGATTAACTCGAGTGGAATGGTCAGAAGCCACATGGGCTGAAATCTCATATGAGACTCTACGGCACTTACGTGCCTTTGTGGGACTTGAAGTACAAGAGGAGAGAAACTCCTCGTACTTAGACTGGTCGAATTCAATGACCAGAGTCTCAACCTCGATGCCCATAACGATCTTATCTGATTGCGCCACCACCAATTCATTTGAAAGAACGGCTGCTCCCATTGTGGTCGCCATCTTCTGTAAGGTTGAAAAAGAATTTAATTGATTTCTGTTTTGAAGAATTAGATCCGATCGCTTGGTATGAATCTTTTACAATCGCACTCTCTCTCAATTATAGATAAAGAGAAGGTTGATCCGACTTCTCTTTTGTTTAAAAGTGGGTTCTTGGTAGCGGAAGGATGCTTCCCTCGATGCTCGTGTCGAGATTGTTTCTTGTTGGCGATCAGACCAAGATCACAAGAGCTCCTGTTGATTTCTAGATGATCTCCGAAGTGGTATTTGCCCTAAAGTCCTTGTTTTCATCGGAAATTGACTTCATTGTGGATTCCATTATAACTTCAATCGTTTACAATGAATTTAAAAGAAATAGCCTTTTATAAGACTTCTCTTACACAACGAATAAATGAATTACAATCTCCTTGAAAATAACATAGAAATTGTTTATCGATTTCTGCTTTGTGGGACTTTGCCTATGCTGGGAGTGCTTTGGCTCGTGGACCACCGATTCACAAGATCCTGATTGGACTGTGAAGGTTATCAGGTATTCTTCCTTCATTTAGAAGCAATAATGAAGTCAGTGAATATCTTATCAAGGTAAGATGAACACTCTTCTTAAGATCAAGTTGAAGCTTAGATCTCAAGGAACCTCGAAGTTACTGTTCACACTCAAATTTGACGAAGACTCTCTCTCTTGATTGAGAAGAACGCTCCAAAATACTCAAGTTCTCTGCTTAATCTGCTCTCTCTGCTTGGATCCTTGTCAGTGATGGTCCTAGGGGGGTATGTATAGCCCTTAGGAACAACAACTGAAGTAGAAAGTTAAAAATAAATTGCGTCGAAGAGGCTCTATTTCTGAGACAGTTGTAACTGTCTCGGAAGCATAGTTGGCTTTCCATTTTCGAGACAGTTTTAACTGTCTTGGAAGCATGCTTCCTTTCTATCATTTTGTAACTACTTTGAACACGTTTTAATGTCACGATTCTTGTGGTTGTGGGCGTGATTTTCGTTTGTAACTACTCCTCCACGTTCAAACACGATCTTTTGCAGTTATGGAGCTACGTAGCACGCAAGAATCTCGAAAACAAAAAAATCACTATCTATGTCTCTTTAGTTTCTGAGATAGTTATAAGTGTCTCGGAAATGTTTTGGCTCTTCTTATGTTTCCGAGACAGTTGCAAGTGTCTCGGAAACGTTGGACTCCCTTCACGCTTCCGAGATAGTTATAACTATCTCATAAGCTTGTTGTTTTTTCATTGTTTCTGAGACAGTTGTAACTGTCTCGGAAACTATGATTTCCCTTTATGCTTCCAATGCTTGTCTTACACTTTGAAACTCGTGTGATGTGCTTCTTGATGCACCATTTGGTTGATCTTTAACTTTGGATGATCCTCTATAACTGAGGTGATGACGTTTATCGCCTTCTCTCTGTCTTGAATCATGTATGATGATCTATACGCAATTATTGATGCCTACAGTCCTCTTCATAGCTTCTTGCAGCTATTTATAGAGCTTTAGCACATAACTGAGGTGCTACAATCATGGAGTTGTGGGCGTAACCGACTCCTGAGATTTAGCCTATGTGGTTGACTGGGTCTTCGTGGATGTTACAACCTGATTTAATGTGGGTGACGAGCTTCGTTGCGTTGGCGAACCTCATCCTTGATGTCAAGCCTCGCTGCGTGGTGAGTCTCGTCTTTGATGTCGAGTCTCGCTACATGGTAAACCTCGTCTTTGATGTTGAGTCTCGCTACATGACGAACCTTATCTTTGATGTGGAGCCTCGCTGCGTGGTGAGCCTCGTCTTTGATGTGGAGCCTTATTGCAGGACGAGCCTCGTCTTTGACTGAGACGAGATTCGTCATTGTGATGAACCTCGTCATGTTTGAGTGAGCTTTGACACTCTTTTGTCTCTTGGCACTTTTAGTGCCCAGAAGGCCAAATGATTAGCTGATGATATGATCTATGAAGCTCAATGAGAGTGGAGGAGAGATAGGCGTTTTGACTAGCCTCTCAATCCCCCTCTCTTTCTTTTCTCCATGGCAAAGACCTGCCCCCCTCCCCCTGCCCCGTCCCCACCCCTCTTTCATATTGACAATGCCTATTTATAGGTTTAGGAGCATTATGGAGTGAGTTAATGGGCTTTAACTCCCCTTAAAATGAGGAAGTTAGTGGTCATTAACTCCCCTTAAATGGGTGAGTTATTGGTCATTAACCCTCCTTAAATGTGGCATCTGAAAATAGTGATAGACGAGGTTCATCAATAACGGCTATGCACGAGGTTCGTCATTAATGGCACGATGAACTTTTATCTTCAATGACGAACTTCGTTTCTGGAAGAACTTTATCTTCACTGACGAAGTTCGTCTTTTGAAGGGTGAGGTGCTGTTTGATGAGGTTCGTCTACGGACGGACTTCATCTCTTGGATAGGCTTCATCTTCTAGAGGATTTTAGTGTTTAGGCAAACTTCGTCTTCAATAACGTTCATCATCATGATGGGTTTCGTTGGCTGAGATGAGGTTCATCATCATGATGAGCCTCATCATGCTTGTAGCGAGGTTCAACCTTGCTTTATTCCTTGGCATTTTTTAGTGCCTACATACGCTAGAGCAATCGCAAACACAAGATATAAAATCAAGTAGTGTGCCAAAGCAATCACAAACACAATTATATGATCATGGAGCTCGGTCTAACACTCGACCTACGTATCTGTTCCTCACCTCGAGGAGATTCTCCACTATCACAAAATAACTACACAATTCGGCTTCGGTTTCCAAAGTTCATCAAAAACTTTTATAATGCACACATTGTCAATCCCACAAGCCACACTCCTCTAAGTGTTGGACTACCCGTGTTACCTTCCTCAAATGTTTTGATTTATCACCTCTTTCTAGGCTTTACTACCAACCCACTCCTCTTGGAATTAACCCCGGTCTCTCTCCAACCACCCCTCTAAGTGTTCTTGTGTATTACAACGTGTTTAACAAATAAGAGCAAGTAAAGGATTTGTTCTCCAATACAAATGAGAACGAAATATAAGCTCTCTCAATAAATATCTCTCACAACTCAAATATACGATATGTGAAATACTAAAGCTCAAGTGGGTGTGTGTAATCAATGAGTAAAACAAAATTAAACTCAAATCAATCTAGCATAATTATATGAGAAACAAAGTATTAAAAAGCTAGATGAAGAGTTTAGAAAACTTCTTCAAACAAGAGATGTAGATATTTGAGGTTGAAACCCTCAAAATAAAATTTAGATCATTCTCTTATGAAACTCTCTTCACATAAAACAAACTTTGATATTTAAAAACGTGAAACAAACTGCCCAAAACTATCTTGTAAAACCCTAGTGAAAAACTAAGGCTTAAGGGGTATTTATACCCTCAAAAACAAACCTCAACAAAAACTAGCCGTTACAGAAAATAGTACTGATCTGTCGATTGATGCCATATATCGGTCGACAGATAATATGATTGTTGGCTGATTCTAGAACAACACCAGTCGACTGGTGAGATTATATTGGTCGACTGACAAGAGGTTAATGGTCAACTAATCACTTGTAATCGGTCGACTGATTAGTCTGAAAACTCAGATGCTGGGTAAACACACTGGTCGGTCGACTGATGGACATACGTCGGTCGTCCGATAATGTGCACAACACATATATAAACTGAAAGCTTGATTTTCAAAAATCAATTAAAAATATTAAATTAACTCCAAAAATAGTAAAACTAGGAGAAATGTTTATACGCATGAAAATAAACATGTTAGAGAAGAAAATTTTAAAATAACACTTCATATTTGTGAAAACTCACTGTTTTGCAAAACCATAAAAATACGAAATTGTGAAGTGCTTGATTTTGATGAAATCTTTTCAGACAAGTTTTGAAATACCTTTAAATGGATAGACTTTAGAAAAGATGTAAAAATAGTGTTATTTAGTCTATAATCCAAAAACACAAAATGTGAAACAATATGCGTGTGTGTGTATGAATAATTTGAGCTTTAAGTATAAACACACAAAGTATAAACACCTAAAGTAATATACCCAAGGTAAATGATCTCGTGACGCTTGATCTTGGACGATCCTCCTCTTCGTAGTACGGATGAAGCAATAATGTGTCTTGGACTTGAATCGCATCGTGCTTCATTCCGATTTCCGCCAACCTCCGAAATATCATCATTAACGCACAATTCCAACCAACCTCCGACCTTGATCATGTTGGAGGAAAACACAAAAACTAGAAAACAAGATTAGGAATTGTTTGTTAATCATCAAAACTAGATTAGACAATAGGCTCATAAACATGAGACCTAACAAATCTGATGCCCACCCTTAAACGCCTTTCTCTCTATTTTTTTGACATATTATGGAGTGTGCTGTGCGAAACCAAACTATCTAAGCACGCGATCTGGCACGTGCATCTCTACAATTTCTAAACAAATGAGAGGAACTCTGGCTCTTCATATACCATGTCCATCCATGCATATCAGTGGTAAACAAGGTAGGTAAAGTGCGTATGGCTGTCACTCGAACTATAAAATATTCCATATATTAATAACTCTTTGAAATATATCGGTAGCTTTAAATAACTTAAATTCAAATTTGATACCTGATAAATTTTTATTAGGTCGAGCTCTCCACTGTTAAAATCTAACTGTCTTGCCAGGGCCTCATCGTATGCTTTAGTGACGTTCCATCTGCATGTATGATATAAGGTAGGTTCTAGTTCCAAATTTAAAATTTAAAATTAAAATTTCATTAATTAAATTCAAAATTTTTTACCTGCAGCCTACTGAAATATGTCCATCTAAAGCTCGCATCTCGCATAATCTTGGTCTCAAAACCGATCTCTCCCGTGCCCAAACTTGTAACAATGTCAAACATCCCTTGAGCTCTTTATTTTGCATAAAAGCAACCTTCGACATTTCTCTATATATGTATGCTAAAACAGCACTACCTCATGATAATGTGCCGCATCTGTCAAAGTCCTGGAGAAGCAGTAACCACCTATCACATGGCAAATGCGTTTAGTCATATTTAATAACAATAATGAGCAAAAATCTAGCAAAAACAATCAAGATAGTGCATTATACCAATAACAAGTTGTCTTACCTCAAATGTACTTTATGTTTACTTGAATCGGGGAAAAGAAGCATCCCGATCATGTGCAAAATATATGCATGAGTATGCTGCTGGATCATGACTTGGAATGCATCTTATGGCAAGGGGTTTGTGAAATTTTCTTTTAGCCACTTTAATCTAATATATCCCCCAGGCAAGGAATCCGGAGATAGTCCTAACAAATCATCATAGACTCGACGCCACACATACCTATCAGTCTCCGTAACACAAGGGTCATCAATGCAGAGACCAATGATCACTGCTACATCCTGGAGAGTAATAGTCGACTCGCCGACACGTAGATGGAAAGTGCTAGACTCTGGCCTCCATCTATCCATCAATGTATTAAGTAGTGCCCAATTAAGCTTCATCCATCGTAATTTTGATCATGTGAGAAAACCTACTTGGGCTATGTAGGCTGTCTAAAAATCACAATAGATAGCTGATTCCCCATCAAATACCGATGATGTAAGTTACAATCTGATGACTTTCAGAATGCTACAATTTGAAGACTTTCACGTAGATCGCTGAAGGTTGCAAATTAACGACCTTCACGACAACTGATGAAAGCTCTAATCAACAGTCTTCACAATCAACATCAGGAGTTACAATCTGACGACTCTCACATATCGAAGAGCCAAAGCAAAGATTACAAAATGATGATCTTTGCAACGCTTCGACAGAAAGAGACTACAAATCGACGGTCTCTTCAAATCAAGACGCGAAAGTCCTCCCTGCGTACCAGTATCAAGATGTACCGCGTTCATAGCCGCTGACGTAGTGCAAGTGAAGCTCACATTCAGCTACAAATGCTGCAAACACAGCTCAGATCCAGCTGCCAACGTAGTTCATGTTTGGCCGCAAACGCAGCTTTCGAAAGCTGCCAACGCAGCTTCCATCTACTATCGAACGCAGCTTCCAAGCTGCCAACGCAGCTTCCATGTGCTGTCGAATGCAGCTTCCAAGCTGTCAAACACAGCTTCCATCCGCTGCTAAACGCAGCTTCCAGACGCTGCGTCCGAGCTTCCAGACGCTGCGTTCAAGCTTCCAGACACTACGTTTGAATGCAGAATTCATGCTAGAACGCGGATTTTGTGTTTGACTCGTTCAAACACGAGCTGAACGGCTTCAAAACCGTTTCCCACGATCTGAGAGGATCACAACTCCACTCAGGAGTAATTTAAGGGGCGGTTACATCCTATTAGCCCCACTTAGGATCGAATTAAGGGGGCAGTTATACCCCTTAATCCCCTATAAATAACTAAGAAATCAGCTTAGTTAGAGACTGGATCCCGATCCTTGATCTTTGGGGCTGGTTTTTGGATCCTTCTCCTTGGCAGCAAAGAAGAGATCCTTGGCTTGTCTAACCAATTACGGTTAAGATCAATTAACTCATCAAAAGTTCTAAAACTTGCCACGCAAGTTCTCTACAACGTCAAATCGTGAGGAGAAGACCACGTTCCAGTGAATCAAGACGTTCGGATCATCAACGGAGAGCAAACTCGACGCGAGCATTCGAGGGAGGCATTCCATCGCCACCGTGAAGAACCCAGATTTAAACAAAGGGGAGAATCCAATTCATTCTCCTCTCTTTTGTAATCAGGAAATCTAATTATAACTGAGATCAAAGGAATACAAATCAAATTTTCTTTCATTTCTTTTACTACAAATTTTCTACCAAACAGGCTACTAGAGCAATGTGTAATGACCGTGAACTTTCGATACTAGTTAAAATAATTTTTTAGATATTTTAAAATATTTAATTATTATTTTTAAAAGAATATTTGTATTTTCCCCGATTTTCTAGAAATTTCTAAGATTTAAAAGTTCATATTGTATATTTATTTAAATGATTTTAATATTTATAAATTAATTTTATACAGTAAAATTTTTTTAGATTTAATCCGTTGTGTTATCGATACTATTACTTATCATTTTAAATAATAAGTTGTATTATTGTTACTATTACGTATGATTTTGTGTATTATGTTGTATTATTAATTACATATTATTTGTATAATTTGTTATATTATTTTTACTATTGCGTATAAACTGTTGTATTAACAAAACTGGTGCGTTTTATTGTGTAGATAATTTTCCTGTAATTATTTGATTTTAAATATAAGTAAATATATTTTTATTAATTATTCTCGTTTAATTGTACAATTTGTTGTAGTATTATGATTATTGCGTATCAACTGTTGTATTAATACAATTGGTACGTTTTAAATTGTAGATATTTATCCCGTATTTATTTGATTTTTTTAAATATCAGTAATTATTTTATTAATTATTTTTGTAAAATACCTAAACCCCAACCCTAATCGTAAATATCTCTCTCGTTCTCTTTCTTCTCTCTTTCTTCCCAAACCCGTCGCCCCAGTTTCCTCTCTCTCTCACGCAGACCCGATGCCAGATCCACCGCCGTCACCTCCCTCCGACACCTCGCCACCATCATCACCCTCTACCGGTCGCAGCAGCCTTTCACTAAGCTTCGCCCCCTCCTCAAACAGCCTCACCCCCTGCTCCACCCGATAATCGCTGCTGCCTCTCCCCTGCAGCCGCCGCCTCTCCTCTCCCCTGCAGCTCCACCAACTCGCCGCCACACACACAACATCCTCTCCAACTCCTCTTTTCTTGCTCTCCTCCGCTGCCCCTCATCTCCTTCCCTCGTCGCCGTGCCAACATGCCACCACCTCCTCCCTCCCTCCCCGAGCTTTGCCCATAGCCAGCCTCTCTCTCTCTCTCTCTCTCTCTCTCTCTCTCTCTCTCTCTCTCTCTCTCTCTCTCTCTCTCTCTCTCTCGTTCTCAGCCATCACCCGCACTTCCCCCTCAGCGCCCCTCCTCCCTAGATCTCTCACCGTCGCCCAACTTCCTCCTTACCCGTAGCCCCACGCCGAGCCACGCCGCTGACCTCTGCCTCCTCCCTTCCTCCCACTGTCACCTCACCACCTCGCCCAACCCGCTGCTAACACCACCGCAAGAACCTCGAGCTCCGACCCCTACCCTGAGCTGCTCCCTCGCTGCAGTCCTCAGATCTGCCGCCGCCAGTCCTCTAACTTCGATTAGCAACCACCACTCCTCAGCCAGATCCGCTGCTTGCCATGACCAACCCCCTCCCTGCTTGCTGTACAGACCCGCTGCCCCAGATCCGATGCCATCAAATCCATGCCGCCTATTCAAATCTACTGCGCCACATCTACAGCATTGACGTCACCTCGTCCACAGGCCCTTAGCCTCGTAGGCAAGATCCAGATATTCTTTGACTCGTCATTCAACTTTTAGATTTTGCTATAGCGCGTATATTGTTATTATCTGTGTGGGATTGTTAATGAATGATATTAAATATTGCTATGGTTATATTTTGTTAATTGATGTTATATGTGATAATCGGGTATGTTGAAAATTAGATTATAAATAATTATGAGATGCTTTTGAAAAAGAAATAAAAAGAATATTTTAAAAGTTATTTTAGAGTTATTATTATAATGAGAAAAGAATTTATTTTTGAGAAAATAGACTATTTTGAATTAATGAGAATTTATCTTTTAAAAAGATTATTTTGAATTTATGAATTAATTATTTTAAGAGATTATTTTTAGAATAATTATGGTGAGAGATAATTTGAAAGGAATTTATCTTGCAAAAAAATTAGTTATTTTGAATAATTTAGTTTATGAACGTTTGATGGATGGTTGTTAACTGTGACATTTTACGCGCAAAACAATCGTCGATTCCATAATTCTTATTTTAATTACGTGGTATGCTATGACACCGTTGTACATGATTGATTATTTCATTTATTATTTCTTATTGTGTTTGAGAACCCTTAGTAGTTCATGGCTTAGTGGCCTTGTGCGTCATGAACAAGACTTAGTGACATGTGTGTCTGCGTTGACTGAATTTAGGAGGTAGACCAGATATCTAGTTCAGTTTATGACTGTTAACTTAGAAAAGCAAGAAGAGTTGGAATGAGGAAGTCTTGGTTCATGTCATCAGATGTGGCTGTTGATGTATCTTCCAGGCTCACACCAGTGAGTTTGTGTAGCACTGGGGTTAGTTTGTTGGGTCAAACTGAAGTTTGTGTAGTCACTTTGGTCCGTGAGTTTGATATTCACCCGAGTTTAGCTTGAGTCCAGACTAGGCTGAAAACGGATTGCGTGTAGTCCTCTGACTGAGTTTGTGTAGCGGTATTGGATGCACGTAGGGGATATGCGAATAGTCATTTATCCGAGAATATGAACATTGACTCTATGTGAGATGTGAACCGGTGACCTGTTATAGATGGCTAGTTACATGACCTCGTTTCTTGGCTAAGTACGAATTCTTGTAAGATGTAGGCAAGTTGTATTTCTTTTCATACATAGATCAGGATTAATATTTAATTATCTATAATTTGAGACATATGGTATATACATGAGGGTTTCTTTATTTGGATTATTTCGCTCGATGTACTACGTCTCTTGTTGTAGATTTTTAAGTATTAATTTTATCTAGTTATATGACCTTGTTACTTGGATGATTATTGTGATCGCTAGCTGCATGATCGACTTATTACTTGGTTAATTTTCTTGGATTCTTCTGATTATTATATTCTAGTGATATATTGTATTTAGATTATTAGTATTCCAATAGCATGCTTCTATTATTATTATTACTATTTTTACCTTGGTCGTTCGACCGTTTCTATTTCTCTCTGTGGGATCTTACCGTGTGCCATGCACGCTGACGTACACCTATTTTCTCTGGTGTACGTCAGATTTAGGAGACGGACAGCCTAAGTTCAGAATCATACAGGAGCCAGAGGATTCTCAGTAGGAGTGCCTTGCAGATGGAGCAGAAGAACAAGTTGAAGCTTAGCTATTTCCTTAGTCATTTGATGGTCCTTAGTTTATTTTTGCAGTACTTCCTTCTATTCCTATTGAACGATATATTTCCATATCTCTTTAGTACTTAGTTGGACTGTTTTTGTAATAAGGGCATGTTTGACCCAAACTCTGTGTCTCGGATGATATTATATTAGTGATATGTCTCTTTTCTATTCTGAGTTGTTTATTATATTCTTGCTATGTGTGATCGGGGACCTGTGACTTCGCATTGTATATTGCTTGATGTTTAACGTATTAGATTGCGAAGAAATAATTTTTTTTATTTATTCTCCTTAATCTAATACGTCGCGAGCTTGTTCACGTTTTAATTCCTTGGTATTTTGGGAAGCGGGGCGTGACAGGTTTTTTTGGTGGCCCATGCAGGTCCCGATCCCGAGTCCTCACTAGTAAGAATATAAAGGACAATTTAGATACATATCATATTTCATCCGTAAGATTACAATTAAGTTCTTATACTATTATCTTAATAACTATGTTTTAGTTCCTATTTTCCTAATATATTGTTTTGATTTTAACCTTAGTTTTCCTTTTGATCCTCGTTTTCCTTCAGAACCATGGTGGGTACACGTGGCTATAGTAACCCGTCTGGTAGTAGTGCCCCGCCACCTGAAGTGGATCCGAACCAACTTTTAGCGATGATTCATGGATTGGTTGCGAATCAGCAGTTCTTAGCTGGGTACTTGCAGTGGGAGCCTCAGCACTAGCCTCCCCTTTGTCTTGAGTCTAGTGTTAGGGAGTTCCGGTATATGTGACCCCCTTCTTTCTCTGGTGCTGAAGGACCTCTAGCAGCAGAGCAGTTCTTGAAGGTTACCGAGACCATTCTCACGGTGACTCGTATTGCCCTTGCTGAATGGGTGGATCTTATGGATATCTAGCTCATCAATACCGCTCGGATCTGGTGGGCAGCTAAGAAGACCCACCTTGAGAGGCTAATCCTATGGGAGATGTTCACAGAGTGCTTTAACAGAAAGTAGTTTCCTCAGTCAACTCGAGATGAACTCATGCGTAGATTTGTTGAGCTCAAGTAGGGAGGTCGATCAGTTGATGAGTATGAAGATGAGTTCTCTTCCCTTAGTCGATATGCTCCCCACCTGGTTACATACCCTACTATTAGGAGGCATCAGTTCCAGAAGGGTCTGGATAAGTATATCAAGTTTGCTCTGGCTGGTAGAGCACTTGTGACTCACGACGCCGTACTGGATGTAGCACGAGAGATTGAGAGTGTTCAGAAAGAACCTGAAGACCCACATGTGATTCAGAGCAGAACACCAGTAGCTCCAGCCCAGAATGTCGAGTGTCCCCCCTCCAAGGCAATAGCAGGCTCCTCAGAGACATTAGTTTTCCTAGCGATAGCCATTTCCTCAGGGCCACCCCTATCAGCGCCCTGGAGTGCAGACACGCAACCAACCCTTGGTGCAGTGTTCCTGTTGTAGCTACCCTGGGCATACCCAGCAGGAGTGACCTAGGCATCTTAATCTATGCTACAACTATGGGTCCTCTGACCATGTCAACTGGGACTGTCCGTAGCGACAGCAGGCCAGCTTGCCCCCACCTCCAGTTTGAGCAGCTCTTCCAGCTCCACCTCGATCAGCCTCAGCAGCTCCAGCTCAGCACGGACCCTACCCTCGAGCAGGGCATCTTCCTCCACAACAGCTGGTTTATCAGGAAGCACGAAGGTAGCAACCACCACGTCAGACATTTATGATGTCAGTTGTGGAAGCTGAGGCAAACGACCAGGTTATTACCGGTAAGTGTTGTTCATTCTCAGTTTTACTTGCATATGATTTTTTCCTTATTAGTATTGTTTGATGATATTATGATAGGATTTGTTTATGAGTGCTAGCTTAGATACATTTTTCTTCTTCTACACTAGACAAGGTTCTTGTTTCTTCCGTTTTTGCTTTATCACTCTTTGACTCTAGAGCTTCCCATTGTTTCTTGTCTCATAGATTTTTTAGAAATTTCTATTATTTTAAAGTTCAAATTTTATATTTATTTAAATTATTTTAATATTTATAAATTAATTTTCTGTAGTAAAAAAATTTTGGAATTATTTTGTTGTGTTATCGATACTGTTATGTATCATTTTAAATAATAAGTTGTATTATTATTACTATTACGTATGATTTCATGTATTATATTGTATTATTAATTACGTATTATTTGTATAATTTGTTGTATTATTTTTACTATTGTGTATCAATTGTTGTATTAACACAACTGGTACGTTTTATTGTGTAGATAATTTTCCCGTAATTATTTGATTTTAAATGTAAGTAAATATATTTCCTATTAATTATTCTCGTTTAATTGTACAATTGGTTGTATTATTACGATTATTGCATATCAACTGTTGTATTAATACAACTGGTACATTTTAATTTGTAGATATTTATCCCGTATTTATTTGATTTTTTAAATATAAGTAATTATTTTATTAATTATTTTCATTAAATACCAAAACCCTAACCCTAATTATAAATATCTCTCTCGTTCTCTCTCTTTTCTCTTTCTTTCAAACTCACCGCCCTTGTTTCCTCTCTCTCTCTCTCTCACGCAGACTCGACGCCAGATCCATCGCCGTCGCCTCCCTTCGACACCACGCCACCGTCATCACCCTCCACCTGCTGCAACAGCCTTTCACTAAGCTCCGCCCCCTCCTCAAACAACCTCACCCCCTGTTCCACCCGAGAACCGCCGCTACCTCTCCCCTGTAGCCGTCGCCTCTCCTCTCCCTTACAACTCCACCAACTCGCCGCCACACACACAACCTTCTCTCCAACTCCTCCCTCGCTCTCCTCCACTGTCCCTCATCTCCTTCCCTCGCCGCCATGCCGACATGCCACCACCTCCTCCCTACCTCCCCTAGCTCCGCCCACAGCCAGCCTCTCTCTCTCTCTCTCTCTCTCTCTCTCTCTCTCTCTCTCTCTCTCTCTCTCTCTCTCAGCCGTCACCCGTGCCTCCCCCTCAGCGCCCCTCCTCCCTAGATCTCTCGCCGCCGCCCAACTTCCTCCTTGCCCGCAGACCCACGCCGAGCCACGCTGTTGACCTTCACCTCCTCCCTTCCTCCCGCTACCGCCTCACCACCTCGCCAAGCCCGCTGCCAACACCACCACCCAAACCTAGAGCTTTGATCCCTACCCCGAGCTCCTCCCTCGCTGTAGTCCCTAGATCTGTCGCCGATAGTCCTCCAACTCCGTCCAGCAACCACCACTCCTCAGCTAGATCCACTACTCGCCGTGACCAAGCCCCTTTGACAGTATAATACACTGCTCATCGTGACCAGGCTGAAAACGGATTACGTGTAGTCCTCTGACCGAGTTTGTGTAGCGGTATTGAATGCACGTAGGGGATATGCGAACAGTCATTTATCCGAAAATATGAACATTAAATCTATGTGAGATGTGAACCAGTGACCTGTTATAGATGGCTAGTTATATGACCTTGTTTCTTGGCTAAGTATGAATTCTTGTGAGATGTAGGCCAGTTGTATTTCTTTTCATACATAGATCGGGATTAATATTTAATTATCTACAATTTGAGACATATGGTATATACATGACGGTTTCTTTATTTGGATTATTTCGCTCGACGTACTACGTCTCTTGTTGTAGATTTTTAAGCATTAATTCCATCTAGTTGTATGACCTTATTACTTGGATGATTATTCTGATCACTAGCTGCATGATCGACTTGTTACTTGGTTGATTTTCTTAGATTCTTCTGATTATTATATTCTAGTGATATATTGCATTTAGATTATTAGTATTCCAGCAACATGTTTCTATTATTATTATTACTATTTTTGCCTTGGTCGTTCAATCGTTTCTATTTCTCTCAGCAGGATCTTGCCGTGTGCCATGCACGCTGACGTACACCTATTTTCTCTGGTGTACGTCAGATTTAGGAGATGGACAACCTCAGTTCAGAATCGTACATGAGCCAGAGGATTCTTTGTAGGAGTGCCTTATAGATGGAGCAGAAGAACAAGTTGAAGCTTAGTTATTTTCTTAGTTATTGGATGGTCCTTAGTTTATTTTTACAGTACTTCATTTCTATTCCAATTGAACGATGTATTTTCATATTTTGTTAGTACTTATTTGGTTTGTATTTATAATAAGTGCATGTTTGACCCAAACTCTTTATCTTGGATGATATTCTATTAGTGATATATCTCTTTTCCATTCTGAGTTGTTTATTATATTCTTGCTATGTATGATCGGGGACCTGTGACTTTACATTGTATATTTCTTGACGCTTAGCGTATTAGGTTGAGAAGAAATATTTATTTTTATTTATTCTCCTCAATCTAATACAATGCGGGCTTGTTCACGTTACGATTCCCCGGTATTTTAGGAAGCGGGGCGTGACATAATGATACATGGATCTTCAAGTGGCCAACGCGTATGTCCAAAGCTATGATCAATCATAATTAGCTCCGGTCCTCTCTGCACAACAATGAAAAAAATATTAAAATATAACAATGAGTAAGTAATATGTGATTGTAAACTTATGACTAAAAACATATAAATCATTACCAATGTAAATGATATACTCTCTGAACGGTGGCGTGACTGATCATAGAGGACGTCATCACTAACTGGCCCGGGAAGCATAGTGTATATACCTGCACATATAATTGTTAACTTGTTAGTTTCTGCCGAATCACTAAGACTATAATAATGAAAAGTAGAGATAGAAATAGAAAACATATTCCCAATTAATTGCTATCTACTTGTTCTTGATGGACAACGAGACCTAATTGATTACATTGTCCATATATAATTTGCGACGCTACTTCTTCCTAGCCTTGATCCATAGTACCTCTAATGCACACAGAGCGAGGTCGTCCCGCTTGTCTTTTGTATTAAGGTGGTAATATACGTGGTCCATTATAATCCGGCCAATAACGACTATCGTCGGGAGGATGAAAACTCTCCTTATAAGCCTTTTGATAATGATTTGTTGAATACCAAGCTGAACAATATCAATCATAAGGAAATCTAGCACCACCATCCTGATTGGAACTAGCCGCTAAAACATGTTCACATAGTAGTTTGTGTAATTGTGGTATATTACAAGTACAATTGCACTCCTGGTCATAGAGATAGACGGTGTAAGTACCTTCACAATCTTTAACCTCCCATTCATTGTCATTGAATGGTTCAATTCTACATGTTCTTACAGCGATAATCCTTTTTTGCAAAATACTCTCATTTTTTTGGAGTGTAACTACTCGTCCAATTTGCACCATCACTATGTTTCTTATTAAAGTATGCGTTTAATCTATAAAAGGTCCTTGCAACCAAGTCTTGAATTGGCATAGCACGAGCACCCTTGAGTACTCCATTGAAATTTTCAGAGCAATTAGTTGTCATCATACAATAGCACACTCCCCCATCTCTACATAATGCCCATCGATCTTCGTATTACGACTTCAAGTTTTGTTCAATCTAGTTGTGTGTTTCAACGGATAGGGATTTAATTTTCTCCCTACAATGCTTATATACTAGTGTGTCAGCTTCACACCCGGCTTGCCACAATAGATTTTGTAAATTGACCCCTTCGTGTTTTTTCTTAAACTTATCTCTTATATGCCGCAAGTAATACTAGTGATGATGTGGTGCACTCCATCCCTCGTGCAAGGCTCATGGAATTCCTTTCATCTGGTAAAAAATAAAAGTAATCGTTCTACGACTTTGAATAGTAGGATGTATCTAAAAATACATTGAAAAAACCACTTCCAACTTGATGTATCCTCCACCACCACAACTGCGAAAGCTATTGGAAATAGCCCACCTTTGCATCTACACCGGTCGAAACCAAGAGCACTCCTTTGTACTTGCCATATAAATGTGTGCCATCGATGCTCAAAAGTGGACGACAAAAAGAGAACCTTTGATAGCGGGTCCAAATGCCCAAAATACTTGCATGAACCTCTTCAATCCCGGCGTGATCGCTTTAGACAATATTTTATATTCGATACCTAGATTTTTTTTTTCTCTTAATTGCTTCAAGATATTGTGAAAATAATTCGTAAGATTTCTCTCAATTTCCAAAGATTTTAGTCGACACCTTCCTCCGTGCATCATATGCTTTATACTTGGTTATAGTTGTTTTTCTCATATCATATACCCTTGTAATTATCTGACTTGGAGTAAGATCAAGTTCCCACCTAACTTCGGGCATAACTAGCTTCAAGATATAAGAGAAAGTTGTTGCCTTATATCGGCATTGGCAGTCATATTGCAACATATATGAAGTCCATAATAACTAGAGATCATAAATTGCCCATTAGATTTTTTCCTAATACCTGCATTAAGCTTCCATGGACACTTTGAATTTCTCTCGTATTGAGCACTTGTATACTCTCCTTGAGCTTTCTCGTTGAAGTAGCACTTTACATGGTAGCTAGTGGTATTGGTTTTCATCGGTTTGAATTTGACCCGGTTCTTGATTGCTCATTCACATATAGTGAAAACTAATGTTTCCTTATTCTCGAAAAGATCTCATTTTTTGAATGTGAAGTCCTCGGGTCGATTGAAATTAGAACCAAGCTCAACGAACTCAGCTTGTGAGACACTTATCCACTCCTCATTTTGAAACTCTTCTGGCAACGGTTCTTCAGACTCTACATAATCGTTGTTTACAAAATATTCATCCATCCATTAGGTGTCATCATCGGTTCCTCCAATTGCACATTGCATACTATCTAGACATTCCTCCTCTTCAATATCTTTATAAGTTTCATCTGTATATGCATCCTCATCCTCTTCTATAATAGAATCAACTGGTAAATTAACTAAAACATGACCCGACATGTTGTGGAACACGTCACTTGACATTGCACCCGAGTCATTTTCTAAGAGCAAGACACTTTGAGAGAATGAGATTTGATTTCAAGCATGCGGGAGAACTCTCCGTGAGCATATGAAACTTTGGCAACACCAGATATTAGAATATTTTCAATGAACAACTCAATTGAGATTTGCTTTTCCGCAAGTTGTATCATGTCACTCAATTCTTGATCATTGGTGATCTCTACAACAATTGTTTTTTTTTTCATTTTTTGGACAATTACAGAAGACCTTAGTGGCATTTTTTACATGATTAATTCTAGTAACTCTGTATATTTGCTCCATCATTAAATTAAAATTGCAATTTCTAGATAACATGAACATTTTTTATATCCTCCTTGTATATAGGTATATTATTCATTCCAACGCTCAGTTTTCTATTAAAAAAGCAAATAATTGGTATTTCATTCACCATTTTAACTGAAAAATTAAAATCCATCATATGCAAATTAGACCCTTTTCATATTGATTATCATAATTAAAATATTTATTCTAAATATACAATTACTTCCAAACTACAATATTAACTAAATAATAGAGAGAAAATTATGAAAAAATAAGAAATTTATACCTTGATGAAGTTTTAAATTTCGTCGGCGTCGGAGAGACTAAATGGCGTCGGATTTCAACAACGCCGGAGTGATCTTTGGGGAAGATCTCAATTATGGTTTGGAGAGAATGAGTTTAGAGAGGATAAGAGAGAGAAAATTGAGGGAGAAAGAGGTGAGTCGGGAGAGAATCAATAGAATGAGGGAGAGAGATTGGGTTTGAGAGAGATCGGCTTTGGGGGTTTCGGATGGGAGAGAGAAAGAGAGAACGAGAGAGATTGTTGTGCCCTAATTTTTGGAACACAGCTGGGCCTTATATAGCCCGACAAATCCACGGGACTACTAGTCCCGTGAATTTGCTGGGCATCGAGAAACAAAGTTTCTGCTTAACGTACGGGACTACTAGTCCCGTACGTTTAGTGAAGTCCTCACCAAGCCCACGGGACTAGTAAGTAGTCTTGTGGGTTTTCTGGCTTAGCATTAGCGGCCAATTACTGTCACTAAACATACGTGACTAATAGTCCCGTATGTTTTAAAGCAGTAACATTTTAAAACTGACCTCTTTTTGACATGAAAAGGTAATAATTAGCAAAACGATCGTTTTGCTAAATAATTAGCAAAACGGTCGTTTTGCTAAATAATTAGCAAAACGATCGTTTTTGCTAATTATTTAGCAAAAAGGGTATATTTTTTTAAAAAAACTCCATTTTCTTCATCAAAAATCAATTCAAGTTTAAAAACTTCACTATATCTCTTCACCAGCAAGGCTAGCATAGGCTAGACATATATAACAAA
Source organism: Asparagus kiusianus (assembly GCA_022839385.1). Taxonomy (NCBI): domain Eukaryota; kingdom Viridiplantae; phylum Streptophyta; class Magnoliopsida; order Asparagales; family Asparagaceae; genus Asparagus; species Asparagus kiusianus. Next base: position 365,107 of record BQKN01000273.1, read on the forward strand.
TGTAAACCTTCATTATCATTTCCATGAGCAAAAGAATTTGATGTAAACCCAACTCCATCAAGAGTCAATGTTGCTTGAGTCTAGTGTGAAACGAGCAAAGTTGGCTCGCACCCTGCCGCAACATTACCCAGTAAAAAACCAAAATAATAATGGTGTAAACATTTACTTTAAAAATACATTGCATATGTAAACACTTAAAAAATAAAAAGTAGAACAAATTATACTAAAATATAGCAACTTACATCATGATGAATTGCTAACATCCAAAGTGGCTTAAAAATTTCGGGGTACTCTGGTTAAGAGTAACTTTAATTTGGAAGCGAACAGGTTTAAAAGCAAACAGTGGTAAAACTTTAGCTTTATAAGTGAAACACCCCTTTTGGAAGTGGGTGTTGTTAAAAATAAACGGAGATAAATTTTGGGTCTATAGACACAGAATTATCTAAAGTTTGACTCTCAGCTTTAGTGTGAAAAAAGGTTATGCATTTTGTTGCTCCATGTGCTTAACCACTTACAAAAATAATATAACAAGATATAGAAAATATAGCAACTTAGATTGTGAAGTACACGTTGGATATAAACATAATGACACATTTTCAAAATAGACCCCTTTAGAAACTAATTTTTAAAAAAACGACCCCTCTTAAAAATATTTGCCATGACGAAAAATCACCAAAAACTTCACGATATTTTAAATCCCGTGAAGTTTAAGACCTCATTAGCGCTAACCCAAGCGCTAATAAGGCCTTAAACTTTATGGGATTTAAAATTCCGTGAAGTTTTTGATGTTTTTTCGTCATTTTCGACCCAGTTTCAGCCAGGTGGTTAAAACTGGATCGAAAATGACAAATATTTTCAAAATGTGTTATTTTTTGAAAATAAGTTTCTAAAGAGATTTATTTTGAAAATTTTTCCTAATCATAATTTCATGGAGTTCTTTGAGACGAGTGATGTTGAAACTGGGTGGGTTAAAAAATAGATGGGGTAAAACTCTGGTTTTGGTAGTTAAAAAAGGTAAATGGGGGTAAAACTTTGGTTGGACAAGTTTGGGTCGGACAGCGGTGTTGAAAGTGAGTCGAATAAAGAAATATTCGGAGGCTATTTGCACATTGGTACCTTAAAGTTTACCCAATTTTTAGCTTTTGATATCCTAAAGTTTTTTTAACACTTAGATACCCAAAGTTTGCAACTTTTTTAAACTCTAATGTCCTAAAGTTTTTTGTTGACATTTTGATATTGTAAAAGTATATACCTTTTTGAATTCGGGTACCTCAAAGTCAAATAATTTGTAAATTTTGGACGTAAATGTGTCTTTGAAAAAACTTGAGGGTATCAAATTCAAAAAAGGTGCAAGCCTTGAGTATCAAAATGTTAAATAAATACTTTGGGGTATCAAAGTTAAAAATAGATGTCAATGTTATGGTACCATAGTGAAAATAACCCACACTATTTTTTCAACTGTCGGGACGACTTCCGCTTGGACGTTGATTTTACAGAGCTGAACGAAGAATGGAAGAAGTTCTTCATCTGGGTGTTTGGCGCCGACAACATTCTGTCTTGCTTGGGTTGGCCCGAAGTGCAGGAGAATGTATTGGAACCGAGAGCTCTTAATGATCTCGAGGCAGGATATCTTAAGAAGCTCCGGTATCGCCTCAATCTTCCCGAGTCCAGAGCTCTAGACGGAGGGGAATTCCCAGAGATGGGAGGGTCCTCCTCGCCTTCCTCCGACTTCGAAACGACAGTCCTTCCTCCACCAATGAAGATCTGTAAAAGAAGGGGTGACTCGGAGGGGCCGAGTTCTTCCAGGAGGCCTCTCAAGAAAATGAGGAAGGGCTTTGAGGATGATGATTCTGGGCCCTAGGAAGGAGTTTTTTTTTTTTGCAAGCTCTGTTAGGTCTTTTGGTAGAAAATGTACAAAACTCCTTTTTGAATGAGAAATGATCTCTTCTGTCTTTTGCTTTTGAAAGCTAAAAATCCATTTGATAAAACGATCTACCCAGCTATTGTAAGTCTATCTTCTTTACAAAGAATAATGTCGGTCTTCGTAGATCAAATGACCTCTGCGGGATAAGTGTTGTCATCTCCATTTCTCTTATTCTGGCCGGAAGGCAATTTATACAGGCTCACCTTGAGGCTTTGCCTTTGGCTTATTTGAGGTAGGGAACCAGGAATTTGGTTGCTGATTTGAAGAGCTTTCGTGACTTGGGCCACTCCAGATGAGGAACCAAGAGTTTTGATGCCGACTGAGAAGTCACTGCGTCTTGGGCTTATCCTGATGAGGAACCTTTGACTTTATGCCGACTAAAAAGTCATTGTTCCTTGGTCTTATCTTCAAGAAGAGCCAAGGGCTTTATGCTGACAGAGAAGTTGTTGTGCCTTAGACTTATCTTTAGGAAGAGCCAAAGGCTTTATGCCGACTGAGAAGTCATTGTGCCTTGGTCTTATCTTTAAGAAGAGCCAATGGCTTTATGCCGACTGAGAAGTCATTGTGTCTTGGGCTTATCTTTAGAAAGAGCCAAAGGCTTTATGCCGATTTAGAAGTCGTTATGCCTTGGGCTTATCTTTAGGAAGAGCCAAGGGCTTTATGCCGACTAAGAAGTCATTGTGCCTTAGGCTTATCTTTAGGAAGAGCTAATGTTTTATGCCGACTGAGAAGTCGTTGTGCCTTGGGCTTATCTTTGGGAAGGGCCAAGGGCTTTATGCTGACATAGAAGTCGTTGTGCTTTGGTTTTACCCTGAGAAGGTACCAAGGTCTTGACCAAACATGGTGGATGAGAGCAGACGGAATCGAACTATATGTTGTGCCTTGGGCATACCTTTAAGAAGAGCCAAGGGCTTTGTTCCGACTGGAAAGTCGTTGTGACTTGGTTTTACCCTGAGAAGATACCAAGGTTTTGACCACTATGGTCGATGAGAGCAGATGGAATCGAACCATATGTTGTGCCTTAGGATTACCTTTAAGAAGAGCCAAGGGCTTTGTTCCGACTGAGAAGTCGTTGTGCCTTGGTTTTACTTTGAGAAGGTACCAAGGTCTTGACCACTATGGTCGATGAGAGCAGACGGAATCGAACCATATGTTGTGCCTTGGACTTACCTTTAAGAAGAGCCAAGGGCTTTGTTCCGACTAAGAAGTTGTTGTGCATTGGGCTTATCTTTGGGAAGATCCAAGGGCTTTATGCCGACTGAGAAGTCGTTGTGCCTTGGGCTTATCTTTGGGAAGAGCCAAGGGTTTTTTGCCGACTGAGAAGTCGTTATGCCTTGGGATTATCTTTAGGAAGAGCCAAGGTCTTTATACCGACTGAGAAGTCATTGTGCCTTGGGCTTATCTTTAGGAAGAACCAAGGGCTTTATGCCAACTGAGAAGTCGTTGTGCCTTGAGCTTATCTTTAGGAAGAGCTAATAGCTTTATGCCGGCTGAGAAGTCGTTGTGCCTTGGGCTTATCTTTGGGAAGAGCTAAGGGCTTTATGCCGACTAAGAAGTCGTTGTTCCTAGGCGACTAGGTCTTCACTTTCATTGATTGTTTGAAATTTATACATAATAGAGTACAATTCTTTTACACTTATTACCTTGGATGACACCGAATTCATGTTTCCTGCTTAGACGTATTGTTGAAGACGACTTTTTACTAGGAAGAAGGTCACCGGGGCTGAGCTTCCTTAGCTATTTCTTTTCACCTGTGAACATTCTTGTTTTGATGAGAGCGAACTGTCGCTTCATTAGTTGTCTTTGTTGCCAAACTGAGGAACACCCGGAATCGGGGGTTGCTCCTTCTCTCGAGGATGAGTTGTTTGGCTTTGGACATCGCTGGGTAGTCGACATATTTTCCATTTCATCAGCTAAAGACCTTTCTGAACTTTGAGTTTTTGCTGAGGTCCTTGCAGGCCGACGGTGGATGTGGGGATTTTCAACAAATCTTGTTTGTCCACCGGTGGTTGCTTTGTTAAGCCCATTATTCCGTTGTTTGAGCTTTTTGGAAGATGTTGCTTGACGGAGGAGGCCCAGACAACTTTTGTGATGGGGGCTTCTTGTTGGTAAGAACCCCAGGCGTTGAAGCTTTATTCCTTATAATTTGATGGGATCATGACTTCCCCTTAGGGTTTTCAAGAATAGCAACGGTCGGACCATCCTATAAATGGAGGAGCCTTCTTGTAGGGAGAGTGCAAGTCATATGCTTCGACCACCAGTTCTTACTTTGACTCTGGCGGTTCTGATTATCTGTTGGGTACCGAGGCTGTTAATCTTCCTGAGAAGACCAGTTGGTGAGCCCTCGAATTTCTCCTACAATCTCACTCTTGGTGGAGGAAGGACTCTCCTTTGATGGTGGTGATGGTCTGAGGAGCCGGCCACAGACTAAATCGCTGCTCCTTGCTCGTGTGAGCCATAGCTGATGGGGAGCTTAAGCGATACTGGATATAATCATAACCCTTGGGGTTCTGTTTGCGATCCAACCCCAGGCCTCTTGGCTGTCCTGGCGGTGAGGTTTTTATCTGTGGCAGTGATAAGAAACCTGTGCTTCATTCTCAAGCCAGACAAATACCAGGGTGGTGTGTCTTTTCTCGGAGGGCTTTTCGGGTTCCGCTTGGCAAATACACCCCAGAAAGCGTTGGAGCCCTCAAGGGCTACACCTATGTTAGCTCCTCATAGCTATAGGCTAATCCTCCTTAGCTTGAAAGATATGATTCCAGGCTTTGTTTAACTTGAATGGTGTAATTCTATTGTTCTTTGAGAATGAACAAGATCGGGCCCCTGTTTGGAAGTGGGCTTTTTCTTCTCAGAGAAGAGAGTGGGCCCCACGGTGGACGCCAAGCTGTTGATGTCCATGAATACACAGTCAAAGGGGTAGCAGTTTTGATCTTCGCGCTGGTGACGAATAGGAAGAGGATGAGATATGGGGCCGACTCCTCCTCCGACTTTAAGCCCGATCCGTAGATTGGAATTCCTGATCTTTCTGCACAAGCAAGAAGAAAACCGTTAGAGGACAGGGCTCATTTCCCCCGTAGTACCTTCGACGGTCAAGTCAGCTGGTGAGATTGAATGGGGTTTGAGGGAGAGTCCCTGGGCCATTGAGGTCCTCAGAGGGTGCTCTTATAGAGTTATCAGTTCTTTTTAGCAGAAGCGAATTTTGAACTTTTATGAAAACAACAGAAAAATCCTCCTTTTTTCCCTTTACCTTCTTTTTCTCCTTTTATAGCCCTTCAACTCTGAGGGTTTGACCCTTTGCTCTCGTTGGCTACAGGAGGCGGTTGAGGGGTGAGCAGGCAGGCTGCTGAGTCATCCTTCTCCTTTCAGATGTCGGCTGACGATTGGAAGGGGAACCACTCGAGTATAGGAGAGGAGTGTCTACCCTAGATTTGACAGATGTGGCAGGGCAGAGGATAGGCCAGCTGATCGGTCATCATTACCCCTCCAGATGGCGGCTAGTGATTGGAGGGGAAATCATTCGAGCCCAGGGGGGTGTCATAGCGATTCCTGGGATGTGACTTATGAAGAGGATAAGCGGCTTGTGCACAGGATTTGTCAGAGTGGAGATCTTGATGGGACTAGTCAATGCTGTAGTATTGATTGATATCTGAAGCAGGCTTAGCTGGATATTATCCATTAAATAGAGGAGGGTTGATCCGTGAGTCGTCATTATGATTTGCCGACTCGAGGGTCGAAGCGTCTGATCGAGGGGTTTTCTGATCGAGGAGTCGTCTGATTAAGGAGTTATCTTAATTACAAGGGATCGACTGATCCCGTATTTCAAGTCGGTAATGGCGACTCCTGGTCGAAAGATGACTCGTCTGCTCGGCTGGTCGATAGACCTGCTCTTGACTAGGCCTTTGGGCTGCTGAGCTGGTTCGGACCCTGGCTTTTTTGAGCCTATGTAGATAACCTTTTGATATCTTCATCTTTAGATGGTAAATTACCTTAACAAGTAAAATATTCAACTTAGGGACAAAAATAACGGTTAAAAAATTTGGTTTAAAAATACATCATATCTATCTAGCAAGCAATTGTAAACATGATAACTTACACTCTATATCAAACAACTAAAATACAAATTAGTTCAAGATTAATTCAATGGACTATTTTTGGTTCATAAAGAAAAATTGCCTTTAGTGAAGTAAGTTTAGAAATAAATGGGGGCTAAGACTTAGATTTATAGGCTGTGAAAATACGGAGGGAGGGGGGCGAGATGGCAGAACAGGGTCGGCTTAGCCTATATATATATATATATATATATATATATATATATATACCCTCTATTACAATTATATATTACTGTTGTACTATTACCTCCCCTGCCCGGTGCAATAAGGAGGGGAGGAACACACACGGACAGATTGGTTTTAAAAAGGTAAAGCATTGAGCAGATAATCCCTTAGTAAAAAATATCCGCAAGTTGAAGTTGTTTGGGAGCATATTGAACTACCAAATCATCACGAGCAACTCTCTCCCACATAAAATGATAGTCAACCTTGATATGCTTGCTACAATCATGTAGAACAGGATTTGTCATGATGTAGGTGGCACTAATATTGTCACAAGAGAGAGTAACAAGATGACGAAGAACAATCCCAAGTTCGACTAAGATGTGCTGAATCAATAGAGTCTTAGCCACTATGTATGCAAGGGAGCGATATTCAGCCTTTGTCGCGGATTTTGACACGATAGGTTGCTTCTTTGAGCTCCAAGAAATGAGATTAGGACAAAAAATTATCATATAGAAAGAGGTGGAGCGGGAGCTGTTAGGGCAACATGCCCAATCAAAGTCCAATGGCCTTGCTAAGTGAGAGACTATGATTGGCGGTGCTCTACAAGTACTGTAAATTTTTTTTACGGCAAGAAGATGAGTAGTACAAGGAGCATGCATATACTACGAAACAACATGAATACCAAATGAATATCAAGCCTTGTAATTATTAGATATTGTAAAGTACCAACCATGCTCCTATATACAAAGGGATTTGCTAATAACTCACCATCAATAAGAGATAAATTAGTTTTAGCTGCAATGAGTGCATGTAGAGGAGTAAGAGTATGAAGATAAAATTTACGTAAGAGGTTCTGAACATATTTATGTTGAGATAAAATAGAATATCAGGTGTACGAGTGACTTGAACACAAAAAATAGTGACTTGAACACAAAAAAATAATGAATATAACCAAGATCCTTCATAGAAAATTAATCAGATAATAAGCAAATAAAGCATTAAGTAAGAGTAGATGAGTTTCCTGTAAGAGCAATATCATCAACCTATAAAAGAAGGATAATAATATCAAAACCTCGACGATGAACGAACATGGAGGAATCAGTTTCGCTGCAATGAAAGCCAAGGGATAGAAGGAAATTACTAAAGGGATGAAACCAAGCACGAGGAGCCTGTTTGAGACTATAAATCGTCTTATTAAGTTTGCAAACATCGTTTGGAAACTACGGATGAACAAAACTAGGAGGTCGTTTCATGTACACCTCCACGGTAAGAAGACAGTGCAGAAAAGCATTCTTAACATCGAGTTGATGGATAACCCAACCAAATGAAATAGCCAAAGAGAGCACAAGGTGAATAGTAGTGGGTTTGACAACAATGCTAAAAGTATCATGAAAATCAATACCGACTTGCTAATGAAAGCCTTAACGAGTTTTGTACCGCTCAATAGAGCCATCTGAATTATATTTAACATTGTAAACCCACTTACAACCAACCAAATTTTTTCGTTCATCATACGAAACTAATTACCACACGTTATTCTTGATGAGTGCATTAAATTTTTCTGCCATTATGTGTTGCCAAGTTATGCCTTTGGAAGCTTGTGTGAAATTTGTTCGTTTAAATAAGTGTTGTATTAAGGACAATATATGACACGGTTTCACAATTCTCGACTTTGATCTAGTCTGCATAAAATGGGGATTAGAAGGGAGAGGTGACCCTGCAGTAGAGAGCTCGTGTGTGAGAGGAGTCACTGCAGTGGCAACAATGACCGATACACCAGGCGCAACCACAGGTGGACTGGCCTAGCCTGGGTGGATAGCGGCTGAATGACCGTAGCTACTGTAGACAGCGACAGCTCACCATGTGCAGTGACAAGGGAGGTGTCAGACAATAAGAGGAGGGCACAGACTGGGTGCTAACAGGAAGGGATTGTGGTGGAGGAGAGTCTGTGTGAATGGAGTTAGGAGAGGACATGGAAGGAATGAATGCAAACGACACGTCGAGAGGAGACCCACTAAGAGGAGAGGGATAAGCACTTGGTAAGATGGTAGGAGAAGATACAGTAGAGACTCGAGATGTTGAGGAATATGGAGAGAAAGATAACACGGGAGGAGAACACGTTAGAGTCAAAGACGAGCTTGTGACAAACATAATAGGAGACGGTACATTTGACGTGTTAGCAACAAGAGTGGAATATGGAAAGATGATGGCTAACATAGAAACAACCCAAAATTGGATCAAAACAACGACAACCTTTATAATGAGGAGCATTGTTGGACCCTAGAGGAGGGGGGTGATTAGGGCCTTAAGGCTATAATTATGCAATAAAAAATAAGACAAGCAACACATAATAGAGAGAACAACCAAAGCAAATGAGATAGAGTTATAAATTGTTATCCAAGTGACGCGCGATGTGTTAACGAGGCTCGGCCCGCTGACCTACGTCCTCGCTCCCCACTCTCGAGGAGAATCCACTACACAACCCGGTTTGGAAGCCGGAACTTCTTCTACACAACGATCTCCACAAGATCTCATAACTACACAGTTGATCACCTTAAGATCTCACTCCCACACAGTTGATCTCCACAAGATCAAGCTCTCAACAGTAGTAATGGTGTAAAACTCTCTCTTTACAATGTCCCTATTGCAAGGAGAAAGATTACACTGAAGCTGGGATGTGAACTTAAAAAACACAGAAAACAGGTTTGAAAATTTTGGCTCTCAGTAAAAATAGATCTCTGGTTTTTCAAGTGCTTGAGACTAATTGAAGAAGAGGGGTATGAAGGGTTTAAATAGGAGAAAACACTGCAGCCAAAACCCATACCTAAATTCCCAAAATCTCGTAAAAATCGTCGTCTGAAATCTGTACGTAGAAGGCCGTTGGAGTAAACGGCGGTCGACCATAAAAATCTCGCGGTCGACTGCGAGCCACTTTCGAGGCTCAGAAAATATCCAGAGACTTTTGCGGTCGATCGTGACGGTCGACCGTAGGAATTTTTGAGCTGACGGTCGACCGTGACGGTCGACCCTGAAAGTTTCTGCTGCCCACTCAGGAAAAGACACAAACGCGGTCGATCGTGAACTGACACAACAGATACAGTTTTAGAAAACAGTTTTGACTCTTTTTAGAAAGTCTGTAAAAATATTCAAATGACTTCTAAAAATTTGTGTAACTTTGTAAATTATTTTTAACAATAAAAACAAACTGTTTGAAAAAGGAATTTTACGAAAAGGTCCTTATACTTGTGAAAAATGATATTTTGTGAAAAGTATAAGTATGAAAAACGTGTGTGTGATATCCCAATAGCTTCAAGTGAAATCTACAACTACTTGCCTACATTCTAGAACTAGAGAGAAAATAAAAACTAGCTAATAACCTCACATAGAATTATATTTCTTTGAGTCTTGATATAGCTTTGACTTGATGAAGCTTTCACTTGTATATGTTGTTCTTGATTAATATTTGCTTCATCCCTATGCCTCCTCCTCCTTTGGGTATCATCGTTGTAGCTCATATTCTATCCAATCCTCCATATGTGGTACTAACAAACTTGATATATATTTACTATAATATCACTCAATAAGAAATTAGTACCGATAATGGTGGTTGTAAATCATCATCAAAACATAAGGGCTAACAATCTCTCTTTTTTTATGATGACAACCAACCATTATATTTGAGCAAAATAAATATAGCTTATAGATAGTAGCTCCCCCTATCTATAAGCCCCCCTAACTATATGCAATAAATAAGGAGATTTCTCACCCCTTTGTCACCATCAAAATGGGGTAAACAAAAATGCATATGATGTGCAACTAACCAAGCAAACAAAGAAAACTGTTACATAGTGCATAAACCCAAACCATTTCTTATGCGATAAAAATCATCCTCACTAAGAGGCTTAGTAAAGATGTCCGCTAATTAAGATTTAGTGTCAATATAAACAATGGATACATCTTGCCTCTCTACATGATCGCGTAAGAAATAATGGCGCACATCAATATGCTTAGTTCTAGAGTGTAAAACAGAATTTTTTGAAATATTTATAGCACTAGTGTTATCACAAAAGATTTTTATATTTTGAAAATTCAAATCATAGTCAATTAAACTTTGTTTCATCTATAAAACTTGGGCACAACATAAGCCGGCGGCAATGTATTCCGCTTTCATAGTGGACAATTGCAACACAATTTTGTTTCTTGGAAGCCCAAGAAACAAGAGAATTTCCCAAGAATTTGCATGTTCCACTCGTATTCTTGTGATCTACCTTGCATCCGGCAAAGTCGGCATTACAAAAACCATAAAGATCAAAAGAGGTGCTTTTTGAATAAAATAAACCAAGATCAATTATTCCATTGACATATTTAATAATTCTTTTAACCGTAATTAAATGAGATGATTTAGGAGAAGCTTGAAAACGTGCACATGCACACACACTAAACATGATATCAGATCTACTAGTGGTGAGATAAAGAAGACTACCTATCATACATCGGTATAGTTTTTTGTCCACATCCTCACCACTCTCATCTGCATCAAGCTTGATACTTGTACTCATGGGAGTTGGTGCATGCTTAGAGTTCTCCAATTTGAATTTCTTCACCAATTCTCTAGCATACTTGCTTTGAGAAATAAATATCACATCCTTAGTTTGCTTGACTTAGAGCCCGAGAAAGAATGTGAGCTCTCCAATCATGCTCATCTCAAAATGATCTTGCATAACTTTAGAAAAATCATTGCAAAGAGATTCATTAGTAGAACCAAAAATGATATCATCAACATATATTTGAACTAAAATGAAATCATTTTTCTTTTTTCTCACAAAAAAAGTATTATCAATTTTTCCTTTAGAAAAACCATTTTCAAAAAGAAAACTAGAGAGGCGAGCATACCAAGCTCTAGGAGCTTGTTTTAACCCATATAAAGCTTTTTGAACCTGATAAACATGATTAGGAAATGCATGATCCATAAAACCGGGGGGTTGCTCAACATATACTTCCTCTTCTATAAAACCATTTAGAAATGTACTTTTAACATTCATTTGAAATAATTTAAAATCTTTAAATCTTGCAAATGCCAAAAACATCCTAATTGATTCTAACCTTGCAACCGGTGCAAAGGTTTCATCATAGTCTATGCCCTCCTCTTGATTGTATCCTTGGGCAACCAAACGACTTTATTTCTTGTTACAATGCTATGTTCATCAAGTTTCTTTCTATAAACTCATTTTGTTCCAATTACACTAGCATTGTTAGGTCTAGGAACTAGTTTCCAAATATCATTTCTTCGAAAATTGTTTAGTTCATCATGCATAGCTAAAACCCAAAACTCATATTTTAAAGCATCATTAATCTTTTTAGGTTCTATTTGAGATAAGAAGGCAATATTACCACACTCACTCAAAGCCTTTGAACGAGTTAGAACTCCTTGTGAAGGATTCCCAATGATTTGCTCCTTTGGATGATTTGGTGCAAATATCCATGCTTTGGAGAGTTCTTCTTGTTTTTGCTCTTGAATGTTGTTGCTATCCCCATTCTTTTGAACATCTATTGAGGGTGTTTCATTTGTTTGCAAAAGTTCCAATCCTCCCTCAATATCATCATCATCTTTCCTAGGCAAATCAACTTGTAAACCAATATTAGTCTCATCAAAAGTAACGTTTATAGATTCTTCAACAACAAGAGTTTGTTTGTTAAAGATCATATAAGCCTTACTTCGAGGTGTATATCCTAGGAAAATTTCAACATCAATTTTAGAATCAAATTTATCATGGTGATTTTTTGTATTTAAAATAAAACATTTACAACCAAAGATGCGAAAATATCCAATAAAAGGAGTTTTGTCATAAAATAGTTCATAAGGAGTTTTCTTAAGCTTAGGTCTAATCAAAACACGATTTAAAACATGACAAGCCGTATTGACCGCTTCCGCCCAAAAATACTTAGGCAAATCAAAAGAATTTAACATAGTTCGTGCCATCTCTTGTATGGTGTGATTTTTTCGTTGAACAACACCATTTTATTGTGGTGTTCTTGGAGCAGAAAACACATGAGTTATACCACGATGTGCACAAAAATCATAAAAAAATTATTTTAAAATTCACCACCATGATCACTTCTTATTTTAACAACTTTAAACTCTTTTTCATTTTCAATTCTTTTAACATGATTCGAAAATTCTTCAAAACATTCAACTTTACTTGCAAGAAAGATTGTCCATGTAAAATGAGAAAAATCATCAATGATAACAAAAATATAATGTTTGCCTCTAAGAGAGGTAACACGCATAGGACCAAATAAATTAAGATGAAGTAATTGCAAGGGTTTAGAAGTTGATATCTTATTGATGGATTTGAAAGTAGACTTAGTTTGTTTACCTTTAGCACAATCTTCACAAATAGTATCTTTGATGAAATGCAAGTTTGGTAACCCTTTTATAAGATTCCTCTTGGACAATTTGGATATCAATTCCATGTTCGCATGTCCAAGCCTCTTATGCCAAATGCAAGGGTTTTCATCAACCGTCGCAAGGCATTTGACATCTTGATCTAATAGCTCATTCATCTCAAAAATGGATACATTAGATTTTCTATTAGCAACAAAAATAGTTTTTTCATTTGAGCTAATAATGCATTTGTCCGATTTAAAGGAAATATCAAAACCTTTATTACTCAATTGGCTAATGCTAAGAAGATTATGATTCAAGCCACTAACCAAATAAACATCTTCTATTACGGGAGAAGGTATCTTACCAATGCATCCAATGCCTATGATTTTACCTTTCTCACCACCACCGAAGGAGATGCTACCTCCTTCAATCCTTGATAAGGTTGCAAATAGCTCTTTGTTGCCCGTCATATGATGTGAGCAACCACAATCAAGGTACCACATCTCTCTACGTCGTGCTCGTGATGTTTCCTACAAGAGATGAATATGTAGTAACTTTAGGTATCCAAATCTTAGGTCATTGGTGGTTAGTAAGCTTGCTAACTTTGGGTACCCATGTCATTCCATAAAAATCATGATTGTCTTTAATCCTACAATGAGTAGAATGACCACGTTTCATGCAATATGTGCACATAAAATTTCTCTTGTGTGTAGAGGCATGAGATCTATGAAATCTATTTCTCTCATGATGATGATAATTAGCATAAGCATGAGTGGGTCTAATCCTACCACTCTCAATTTCAAGTCTTTCAATCTTGGATCTTAATTGTTTGTTTTCAAAATCAAGATCCTCTAGCAATTCATCTTTTAAAGCAAGAGATGTTTGTAGTTGTTCAAGTTTTAAATCACAAGAAGCATGTAATTTTTTAAAGGAAGAAAATTCTTTTGACATCCTTTTAAACTCAATGTTTAATTCTTCTAATGCGGTAGCTAGATCACATTACATATAAAAGGATTCACTTTCAGTGTCAGAAACTACCTCCTTTTCATAAGCCATGAAGTAAATGTTGGGATCATGAATAGCAATATTAGCTCCTTCTTCATTGCTATCTGAATCGCTTAGTTCGGATTCCTCCCATCCGGCATACATGGCTTTCTTCTTCTTGTACTTCAAGTATTTCTCCTTGAGCTTGGGGCAATCTTTAGCGATATAACCTGGTTCATTGCATTCAAAGCACTTCCCTACACGTGAAAAAAATTTGTTGTTAGATCGGGAATTAAACTTCTTGTTCATTTTAATGAGTCTAGATATTCTTCTAGAGAGGTGAGCCACTTCTCTAGAAATATCCACTTCATCATCCGACGATGATGAGGAGTTATCACTAGCTCCCTTGAGAGCTATGGTCTTTATTTTTGGTGATGGCTCCTCAACTTCCCATGGGGCACTTCCTCCTTCTCCTTTCACTTGAGCTTCTTCTCATGAACCTTAAGCTTGCCGATAAGGCCATCAAGAACTAGAGTAGTAAGATCGTGAGCTTCCTCTATGGCCGTAGCTTTGGGTTCCCATGCCGGAGTCAATGAACGAAGGATCTTGTAGTTCATCTCTTGGATAGTGAAACGCTTGTCAAGACCATGCAATTCATTGATTATGTTAGTGAAGTGAAAAAACATAGCATCAATGGATTCTATGGAAGCATTTTAAATAACTCATAGTCATGCATTAGCCCACTAATTTTGGATTCCTTAACTTGGGGGGTTCCTTCATGTGCAATACACAATTTTACCCAAATTTCGTATGCGGTTGCACACGTAGAAGCCCTATTGTATTCATTAGGGGAAAGACCGCAAATTAAGGCATTCATAGCCTTTGCATTGAGATTAGCTTGGTGCCTTTCTCCATCGGTCATGTTACAAATCTTGGACTTTTCTACATACTTTTTCTCTATGAGTTCTAGAATGTCAAGATCAATGCAACGAAGGTAAATCATCATTCTAGCCTTCCAATAAGCAAAATTACTACTAGTGAACAGTGGTGGTCTAGTGGTGAATTGTCCTTCTAGTATATGCACATTCATTGAAGCCTCCATAAGATCTTTTTTCTAAGATGGTTAGACCAAAAATTAATATAGAGACCAAGCTCTGATACCAATTGTTGGACCCTAAAGGGGGGTGATTAGGGTCTTAAGGCTATAATTGTGCAATAAAAAATAAGACAAGCAACACACAATAGAGAGAAAAACCAAAGCAAATGAGATAGAGTTAGAAATTGTTATCCAAGTGATGCGCGATGTGTTAACGAGGTTCGGCCAGCTGACCTACGTCCCCGTTCCCCACTCTCGAGGAGAATCCACTACACAACCCGGTTTGGAAGCCGGAGCTTCTTCTACACAATGATCTCCATAAGATCTCACAACTACACAGTTGATCACCACAAGATCTCACTCCCACACAGTTGATCTCCACAAGATCAAGCTCTTAACAGTAGTAATGGTGTAAAAACTCTCTCTTTACAATGTCCCTATGACAAGGAGAAAGATTATTCTGAAAACAGATTTGAAAATTTTGGCTCTCAGTAAAAACAGATCTCTGGTTTTTCAAGTGCTTGGGACTAATTGAAGAAGTGGGGTATGAAGGGTTTAAATAGGAGAAAACACTACAGCCAAAACCCATACCCAAATCACCCAAATCCCGTAAAAATCGTCATCTGAAATCTGTACGTAGAAGGACGTTGGAGTAAACGGCGGTCGACCGTAAAAATCTCGCGGTCGACCGCGAGCCACTTTCGAGGCTCGGAAAATTTCTAGAGCCTTTTGTGGTCGACTGTGGGAATTTTTGAGCTGACGATCTACCGTGCCGGTCAACTGCGAAAGTTTCTGCTGCCTACTCAGGAAAAGACACAGGCGTGGTCGACCGTGGCAGTCGACCGCGAACTGACACAACAGATACAGTTTTAGAAAACAGTTTTGACTCTTTTTAGAAAATCTGTAAAAATATTCAAATGACTTCTAAAAATTTGTGTAACTTTGTAAATTGTTTTTAACACTAAAAAAACTGTTTGGAAAAGAAATTTTATGAAAATATCCTCATACTTGTGAAAAATGATATTTTATGAAAAGTATAAGTATGAAAAACGTGTGTGTGATATCCCAATAGCTTCAAGTGAAATCTACAACTACTTGCTTACATTCTAGCACTAGAGAGAAAATAAAAACTAGCTAATATCCTCACATAGAATTATATTTCTTTGAGTCTTGATATAGCTTTGAGTTGATGAAGCTTTCACTTGTATATGTTGTTCTTGATTAATATTTGCTTCATCACTATGTCTCCTCCTCCTTTGGGTATCATCGTTGTAGCTCATATTCCATCCAATCCTCCATATGTGGTACTAACAAGCTTGATATATATTTACTATAATATCACTCAACAAGCAATTAGTACCGATAATGGTGGTTGTAAATTATCATCAAAACATAAGGGCTAACAAGCATATCTTAAAAAGATACAATGTTTTGATTGAGGCTAAAATTTGATGGAAACCTGAGCCGAAAGAATTGGAAAACATGCACAACCAAAAACTCAAAGAAAATCATATTCAGGTTTCTTTTTAAAAAGTCTTGATATGGAGAGATATCGTCTAAAAGTGGAGTAGGCAATCTATTTATCATAAAAACAACCGTATATACAGCATCAACCTAAAATTGAGACGACATCTTAGCATCAATAAAAAAAGTACATACCATTTTAATAATGTGTCTATGTTTGCGCTTGGCCACACCATTTTGTTGTGGTGTGTTAGGGCATGATTTGCGAAAATAAATTTCATAAGCCAGAAAATATTGTTTGAAATTGTTGTTACAAATTCTTTACCACCATCACTCTGAAACATCCGAATTTTGTAAGAAAACAAATTCTCAACCAATTTTTAAAAGCTACAAAAATGAGTAAAAACATCAGATTTATTTTTCATAGGATATATCCAAGTCAGGAATGTCTGTCGCTAGTGCAAAAAAGAGAACAAGGGATGGGATTCACTAATGGAAGGTGTGGTAGGAGTCAACATAGGAATTGACATTGACAAGGGATATGGGATCTCAGAAGAGGCATAGGAGATCAGGATTCCTATAAAACTCGAAGAGAACATAGGGGATGATGTCGAGGTTAGAGGAAGTGTTGAGGTGGAGATGGTTGAACTCGAAGGCATGAAAGTTATCGAGGTGGAGATGGTTGAACTCGAAGGCACAGGTACTGTCGAGGTTGGGATCCCTGTTAAACTTGAAGAGGAACTTGAAGCCATGATTCGTCAAAAAAAGAAAATGATTGCTAGGGTTTCACTGAGACCCTGATACCATGTAAAAATATTAAGAGAAGTGGGGGAGAGAGAAGGCTAAACAAGGTCGGCTTACCCTAGCACCCATGCCGATATCTGTATATGTATGAAGATATGATGCAGGTTTTACACATAGACCCTCTATTACAATTATATATTACAGTTGCACTATTGTATGCCACAAATAAAAAATCATGTACACTTTAGAATGTTGCGATATTAATGTGAAAAAAGGCAAAAAAAATAACACCATTTTGTATTTCAGGTTTAAGAGTGTCGTCAGAAGTGGTAGATATAAAAATCATTAAGGAAAAACTTGATTTGTAGACAAAAACCCTTAACAAAACTTTAGAAATGGGTGAGTTTGAAAGTTAGTGCGGTACAACTTTGAGTTCATAGATATAAGAATCAAAACTTTGAATGTGGGTGTATTAAAAATTCAATGGAGAAAAACTTTAGGCTTAGAGGGAAAAAAAAACAAAATGAAAAAATTATTTTGAGTTAATCAGGGTGTACTACAATTATAACTAGTACAATGAAGTATTTTGGGTTTATAGAAAACAAAAAGAATTTTTAGTGAAGTGAGCGGGAGCGCTGAGACTTTGATTTGTAGGCCAATAAATAAATAAACCTGCAATTGACAATGTCACGAGTATCACGACATTGTTGTGAAAAAGGAAAAAACACTACTTTGTATTTCGAATATAAGAGTGGTTTTGGAAGTGGAAGAATAAAAAATTAGGGATAAAACTTTGGATGTATAGGTGACAAATCGTAATGAAAGTTTGGAAATGATGGGTTTGAAAACAAATGGGTTGAACTTTGCATTTATAAGCAAGAATCTTAATTTTAGAAGTCAGTGGATTTAAAAATAAGTGGAGGAGATCATTGAACTTAAAGGGAAAAAAACCTAGAAGAAATCTTTAAGATTAAAAGAGTGTACTGTAGCTATGAATAATGGATTATTACAGTACTAGCCCCAATTGTTTTAGTATCGATATAAATAAGAAAAATAGATCCGCGTGATATCACGGTATCAATGTGAACAAAACCAACATAAGTTGTTTAAGCATTTGATTTAAAAATACAGCACATACCTAATAGCTTAGACAAAAAATATAGCAAGTTATAGTATAATATAGCAACTTACATCTTATACCAAACTACAGAAATACAAAGTCAGTATAGAAATAATTAGATTGAGTAATTTTTATCCAAGAGTGATTATTGAAATGAGTGACTTTAAAAATCATTAATGCATTTGGGTAATAAGAAAGGCTAAGACATTTGGTTTATGATAAAAAGTATTATCTGCAGTTGCAGCTTATGCCGCATATCAAATTGGCAAAATATAAAGTGGATTTGACATTAATTAATTTGGGCCTTTTGGGTCTAAAAATAAATTTAGAAGTAGATGAGTTTAAAAATAAATAGGGTATAACTTTAGATTTATAGGTAAAATACCGTCCTATATTATGTTTAAGTAATTGCACTAAACCCCCTTATCTTTGAGGGTTTTCCGATAAATCCCCTAAAATTTGTTTATCTCGCATTACCCTCTGAACTTTGGGGAGTCCCACATAACCCCCCTTTTTTATTTTTCTCACCAAACCCCCTAAATGTAATATGCAAACAAATAAATTTTCCTTGAGAGAAAAACTCGAAATCTAGAACAAGGGATATATATGTTGTTTGTATATAATAGATGAAAAAATTCCAAAATTTTCTCTCAAGGATATATTAGTTATTTGTAAATTACATATAGATGTCCACTAAGAAAAGGTTAAAGTTCAGATGGATTATGTGAGCCATTCTAAGGTTCCGTAGGGTTCTGTGAGATAAACAAAGTTCAGAGGGTCACGTAAACCCGCAAAGTCACGGGGTGAAGTAATATTAACCCATTATATTATGATATTATATTACTAAACCTGCTGTAGAATTTGGGTTGAAAAATAATTTATGAAGTAGAAGGGCTTATAAATACATTGGGTCCAATCTTGGGCTTCTAGGTAAAAAGGCTATTGTTTATGCCTTACTTCTTTTTGCCTGTGGCATCGGCAGTGCAAGGAAGGAGATTTCGAGAATACCGTAACTGGGTTCTTCAGTCGTAAATAATTAGCTTTTGTAAAAGAATTCTTTTTATTTTTTTGAAGATGCACTGTAGATAGGAATTCCAATTACTTTGGCAAGGAGAGTAATATAAAAGAGGGGAAATGATGTGTGTTTAGGAAGAAAAGTAGCATTCTTGAGGAGTATTTGAGAGAGCAAAGCAAAAAGTAAATGAGTATTAACGGTTTTTTTAACCGCATGAAGTTTTGTAAGGAGAAAAAATAACATTAGGAAGTCTTATAATAAGTAGCTAAACTTGAAGGGGGCGGGGTTCAAAACTGTTAGCCTTCTTGTTTTGATAATGATTTACAAACAATTTACATCTAATATTATTTGTCTAGTGTTTGTGTTTTATATTTATTCTAGGCAAATATATGTTGGAGGTTGGATGGTATCGCGCATTCACGATCATATCAAATGGAGGTTGGCGGAATTGTGGAGTGAAGCCTACGCAATTCAAAGTTAAAAATTCAAGTCCAAGCTTCATCGCAAGTGTATCAAGATAGAGCTTCGTTAAAGATCACAAGCTTAAGTAATTTAGTTTTAGGAGTTTATATTATGT
The DNA here is from genome assembly GCA_022839385.1 of Asparagus kiusianus. Lineage (NCBI taxonomy): Eukaryota > Viridiplantae > Streptophyta > Magnoliopsida > Asparagales > Asparagaceae > Asparagus > Asparagus kiusianus. The sequence continues at coordinate 384,693 of BQKN01000273.1, forward strand.
GTGTTAGTACCTTAAGCTCAATATAATATATACACACACTTTTTATTGGTTTCTTTGTATATATATATAGTTATATATATACATATATAAGTTAAGTTTTGGTTTCTATATATATTTAGTTATATATATACATACATGGTTTTTGAGTTTTCAAGTTTTAATATGAAACAATTGAATACAATTGAAAATACATTCCTTGTTTCATACTTATATGCATATATATGATTTTATCAATATCTATTTTATATAGTTCAATGAAATCAAGTTTTAGTGCATTATATGTGTATTTTGATAAAATATTATATTCATTATTTATAGACATCATAACAATAGTTTACATCTTTCTTCAAGTCTATAAAATCATTTTGTAATGTTTTAAAACATGGTTAAGCTAAAATGTCAAAACTCATATGTTTACAATTTTATGTTTTGGACTATTTTGCAAAATGATAATATTTCTCATTTGGGAAGTTCTTTTTGAAAACCAGTCTTTATAACATGTTTATTATCATGTCTACAATTATTCCCTAAAATTTTACATTTTTTGGAATTTATTTGATATTTTTAAATAGGGTTTTAAATCAGAAAATCAACTTTCAAACCTGTTTTCTCATATGTCAGTTTACGATCGACCGCCACGGTCGACCGCGCCTTTGATTTTCCCTGCGGAGTCATCAGCAACTTTCGCGGTCGACCGTCAGCTCGAAAATTCCCACAGTCGACCGCCACGGTCGACCGCAAAAGTCTTTGGAAATTTTTCAAGCTTGGAAAGTGGCTCGCGGTCGACCGCTAGATTTTCACGGTCGACCGTCGTTCATCCCAACGGTCATTTTTGTACAGAATCAGAAAATCTGATTTCTGTGATTTTGTGAGATTTGGTTTGGGGTTTTTGCTATTGGTTTCTCTTTCTATATAAACCCCTCAAACCCCTTCTACCAGATATCATCTAAGAAGTTTTTAAACAAAAGTTTAACAAGGGTTTAAGCCTGTTTTAGTTTGTTTTAAGTTTGGGGTTTGTTTTTACAAAGATGAGCTTACATCAGTTGTTGAGGAGTTCATCTTTAATATTTCATCATTCTCTCTTTGTGTTTATAGAGAAGTTTTCTAACTCTTTTCTCTAGCAATTTTATTATTGATTTTCATATTCTTATTATTACTAGTTTACTATTTGCACTAGTAGAAAACTGAGCATTGACGACGGGGTATTGGCGACGGATT